>VOQK01001397.1:0-16888 GCA_015052645.1 Benitochromis conjunctus
TGTTTAATTATCTCGCCGTTAGCCATAACAAGAGCCGTCTGTTCAGTCTAATGTGATTCAGGACAACAAACACCAATCCAATCAAAACCCATACTAAAGATTTTAATATTCACTTCCTGGTGAAGTCAGTAGTTATGATATTTAAATTAGCTTGGCTTTACTACAGAATCTCATTTAGCACAGCAATACACCAAACATTAAGGCCTTAAGCACTAACCATATAATCAAACAGCTGCAAAAAAAAAGAATAATAAAAGAGTCACAAATATTGTTTTTAATGTTTTTAGATATAATACATTATATTCCTCAACTTTGGGATAAATATAGAAAGGAAAACGTAAAACATATATCTCATATATTTTTATATATTTTTTGGCGTTACAACTCTGTGATCGGCCCCGGCCCAAATATGTTTTTACGCCCTTACCACCTTGTTGGGGCTGTGACTGTGAACTTCTCTATAACATTTGCCAAAAAATGGTTGCGTAGTTGACATCAACAGGTTTGCACACATTTCCAAAAATGATGAAAGCAAAGTCAGGAAGTACAAGTAATATATTTCACAGCATGTTCGCCGCCGGCGATACGCTTCAGAAAAGAAATCAACTTTTAATCAGTGGTAATTGGGTAAATATTTGCAACTCAAATTTAGTTCGTAAGTAAAATGCTTTCTGCATGATTAACGTTAGGTTTTAGGTCACAAACATCTGTAACTTGTGCAATGATTTATTTTAACAGTGATGTCGACTGGGCGCCTCCCACCTTCCAGGCGCTGTTGTACAGCATCGGCTGTGCCGTCAGAAGGTTTGCATTTTTGCTCAATTTTGTATTTTATTGACACTGTTGTTTCTTAGTACTAAGTGGGAAATCTTACATTTTACCGTATCATCGGACGATATAAGTCAGTTGCCAGTTTATCAATACTGGACTTTGTAATAACTGACGAATGAAAATTTAAAATGTAAAGAAGAGACCGTAAAAACACCCTTCAGCAGAGAGCACTCTGCAAATTCCCTTTAACGAAACACAATAATAAGCTGATCCAATCAGAGTTGAGCGGAGTTTAAATGATTAAATAAATAACAAATCTGTTTGTATTTTGTGTCTCTGAAAGAAAAACAATATTGGCTGATATGTCGTAATATCAGATTTTCAAATCGCCAAATATCAGTGTTGGTATCGGTCTTTAAAATCACATATTTGGTTGGCCTCTAAAGTTACAACTAACTAAGAAAGCGCTCTTTGCCCACAGTTTCAAACTGCTTCCCAGAAGTAGTTTTTTAATTTTATGCTTCCTGCACATGCTTGTGTGGGTCGGACAATCAAGAGGGCCGATAATGCCACTGCGACCTCTCAGAAAAACACATTATGTATATTATAGTTACTATTTAATTGTCAGCAACTTTGAAAACTCTTCTTTGTTTCACTTACCATTGACCATAAATTCGGTGACAATAAGAATGGGCTCTTTAGTGACCACAGCATGAAGTCGTACCAGTCGGTCATGCCTCAACTGCTTCATCAGGTTGGCCTCCTGAAGGAAGGCCTCAGGTGCCATTGTCCCCTCCTTTAAGGTCTTAATAGCAACCTTCTGGGTGTTCTTGTAGTAACCTGCCATATAATTCAAAACAGAATGCTTTACTGACATTGCCGTCTTGGTTTATTTGGTGTCTCTAAACAGTTTGATCGGTGGCTTTCCTTACCCATCCACACTTCCCCAAACTGCCCGGCCCCCAATTTCTTCGTCATTTTCAATGTGTCTCGAGGAATCTCCCATTCATCATGGGCCCACGGCTGCTGAGGGGCCATAGGCTTACAGGGAGCATACAGTCGCTGACATAACCCATCTGCCGTGTCTGCGCCCAAATATGATACATTCAGATATAACGAACAATCTTTTTTTTTCCATCTTTCTTTGCACTAATGATAAATTTAGTTACAGAAACCATACATCATACAAGCATGTTTGCTCATGCTCGCATGCATTTCTTTTTCGTAAGTTGATCTTTGAGACAACCTCCCTCGAGATCTGGCTTGCTTATCTTGTGGTTTAGTCGCAGGAGTGGAAAGACTATCACCCCTCTCACTCAGGAAATGCACAACACATGACAAGGGTCGAACTTCCCCCTTTAATTCAAAGTCACTGCAGATGTTTTATAATTCAAAGCAGCAAGCTTAACGTGAGTCCAAAACAATGCAAGGTGCAGGTTTTACAATTATACATGCTGAATTGGAAACACGGAAACAGAAAATCCTTTGCATAGATGTTGTATTTGTAGTTGTTACTTACGGGTATAGTATTTAACCAATTCCTGTAGGGCTGGGAACGTGTTGGAAGGGGAGATGTAGTAGCCACCTTTGTCCAAACAACGGATTTTGTAATGTTTTACTACATCGCCTCGTTCCCCTTCATAGTCTCTGACTGACAGTGAGAATGACCCTGAGAGGAGAAAAAAAGGACATTTGGGTTTACTGACCACATTGAAAATGAATACATTTAAGAGTGCTGCTAAATATGTGATTTGTGGCATGATCACGGAAAGATACTGATGGTGGTCACCTTTACAGGTCTCACTCTCTCGAATTAGAAAGGACCCTGGTTTATTTCCGGGCGCTAAAAGTAGCCTTTCGGTTTCTCTTCTGCCCAAATCCTTGAAAAACCATCTGCAAGAGAGAACAGCACAAAAGTCACTTTTCCTGAATATAATAATAGAAAAAAACACATATAACAGCATTAATTAACAAATACATGCATGCTGCAGTTCATTTGATAATATTTCAAGCTTACTTTTCCACCTCCAATGTATCTGCTCTGGCTACATAATTTGATGGTATCAAGCCTTCTTGTCCAGTCGTCAGCAATCGGGCCAGCCACCATTCTCCGGTTCTGTACACACGAGAAACACACATTCATTTTATTTTTCCGTGCGCTTTCTTTATTGTCGCTTTCACTATCGTGGGAACCATAGAATTAGACTTACTCTTGCAATACTTTAAGTCTGTCTCCCTTTCTGAAAGGCAGATCATTGTCGTTGGTCGCTTTGAAGTCGTGTTGTGCGATAAATACAATGTCATCTAAAGGGAAGAAGAGCACAGAGTGTCTTTAAAGATAGCTAACAATGTGTATTTTTAATGTTTGCCTTGACGTGATCCTGTGTTCTAACATGTACAATTTGTGGCGATGTTGTTTTCCTTCTCCGAGCAACCGTCGTGTTATTTTACATCTGTGACATTAACATTACTTTCATGTGTTTGCAATCTCATCTAATCCCCAGAAGAGAACAGAGGAAATTCAACCCGAGATTTCAATCGCAAAACGGTAGCTCTTATTACTGCCGCTAATGTCTCTTAACGCAGCAGCGGTTGAGTCCATGAATGCAGGCCTGTTACTTTCCAGTAGGATTTTTGATGTATGCAAGGAGGTTGTGATTGTGATTACCATTATTTGTGTAGGCGTTTCCACTTCGTCCCTTGAAAGAAGGGGGGGGAAAAAGACGTTGATTATGTCGAGTGCGTCAAGTAAACATTTTGAGGTAATTAGGGTAAAATTCATTTCACATCTGAGTAAATCTTTTTAGTGTTTTACTTACTATATGGTTTGATGAGGGGGGGGCATGTGATTTGTGCTTTCCTTTGTAGAATCCTTCTTCTTTTACTTGTTTCTCGCCACTGCAAGTGCAGCCCATCCTGCATGTTTGGTGGAAATCTCTTTTAGCCACGTTACATGACACTAAGATTGACTAAAATAGCATATCTAATTACAGAATGCACTGTTTAGTGTAGTATCAGAAAACAATGGTCCAACAAGTTCCTGGAAAGACACTCACATAGCTACAGCGTGCTCATTACTTTTACCTGATCAAACAGATGAGCTTTACTGCTGCTGTTTTTAGTCTCCACTCCTCCCACTGCAGGGCCTGCTCTTTGACTTCATGCCCGGTGCTGGAAAATGACATATAGTTACTCAGATTTGCTAGAAATGTATTTAGTGAGCGTCTCTTTACATGTATCGCTTGGTAACAGGTGACCAAAAATGAATAAATAAATTGAAACAAAAAAACTGGCTCTCAAAAGAGGAAGTGAAAATGTGTTTACAGCTCTTTACCGTTACATTAACATGTACAGTTTACCATGTGGCTTCATTGTCATGTCTCAGTTAAAAATAGAGGAAAAGAAAGTGGCTAAAAATAGCTAAAAACAAGGTGGTGTAGAAATGACACCCAACTGAGTGATGGTGTTAAAACAGAACTGTTGTTTGTTTGAAGCAAGCGTTTTATGAGGTGTTAATGTTAAAACTTTAAGGTGTCCTTTAGTCAGTCAAATATAGTTGATGTAAAGTGTATTACAGAAGCTAAAGAGAATGACTGCACATGCAAATTTAATATTCAGTGGTGTGTAATAAGAATATGTCATGAAATGCAGGACTGTAGACAGGCTTTACACAAACCAGCAACTTAGGGATTTCACGCGGAAAAAAGTCATAATTGAAATGAAAATGAATTAGCCTTGATACAATTTGTTATCGCACATATTTTATCATCCATGTTATATGTTATATTTTGTTTAAGTTTTAATCTGTTTTACTAACACTGTACTACATTATTTAAATAAAATAATACTTACACTATTATGTTCACCACTACCTTACAGTATCTAGAAATTCTCAGTCCCTGTCACTACTCTATAATGTCATATTTTCATTCAGCGTATACATACCTTTAGCTCGTCTTTGGCTCGTGTCTTCAGAAGTACTCCAGATGCAAAATGTCTTCAGTTTCCTCATTGAAAACTGAGTGCTTGTCAGTGTGTCACTCTCACTCACTCATTTTGGTTTGGAAAGTTTCTCTCTCTCTTTTGCTCTGCTCTAATTTCTCGCTCTCTCTCTCTAACAGTGAAGACCAGGACCTCCCCTTGGGGGTTACATTCAGTTTACTGGAAACAGACAGCAGTTTGCTTTTTTTGTAATCTCGTCTCTTACATTTCTCCCTTGATTCTCCGGCAGATGATCTACCTACAGAGTGCAAAAATAATCTTGTGATTAAACTTCTCTTGCAGTAGTTACTCCGCAACAGTCCTGCAATTAGTCAGCGAACACAACTGATAAATGTATTTCATCTTTAAGTCTTAAAAGTCACAAATGTATCGCCCTCAAAGTTACTGGTCAAGAAGGACGTTAGGTTAGTAATCAGCAGAGCTTGTTGTACTTCAGAATGTGTGGATGCGGTGCATGATTTGCAAAAATGGTGCCTGTGATCTTTTTTTTTTTTAATGCAAATGACCTTTGATATCAAATCGACAATGTAATGGAAAAAAAGAAGTGTCTGCACTGTGCTGTATTGTGTGTCTGGGTCATTGGTGTTAAATGTATGTGTGGTAGAGTGTTGGCTGCTTAAGTATATAAGATGCAAGATAAAGAAACAGGGCATGGTTTCCATGACACACATTTCAGTTCCTCTGCTGCCCTCTGCCACTCATATCTTTACCTTTCAGTGTCAAGAAACGTGTGTACAGTAATACTGTAAAACAACACACAATTCCAGCCACAAGAGGGACTGTTCAGCTAGTGGTGGGATGTGCAACCACTCTCGTAATATATCCCTTTTATAAATCTTATGCAAGTTTTAATGTCAATAACTGATTACTATTATGTTAATTAATTGTTTTATTGCAGTAACAAAAGCAACAAATGAGGGCCTCGCAGCTCTTCTTTTGCCTACATTGCCTGATGACCACAGACTACAGTAAAGTGTGAATGTGGCTATCCAAAAAAAATGCATTCAGTTTCAGTCTGTTTTAATAACAGAGCAAAAGTTCCCAATTCCCATTTACTGATATTTTTTCATCATTAAAAGCTGTATGCAGTATGTTCCCTTACATAGGAAACCCAGTATAGGTAAATATAGTCATATGAAAAATGTTTTTACAGCACTCTGTGCAGTACCGTGAAAAACAAACAACACTCAAACTGCTTCCATAGCAATTATGAAGGTAAAGGTAACCCAAGAGCTACATCAGAGACTCTAAATGCCTCATTCAGTGCAGTATGTTTAGAGAATGACTGAATAAGTACGGCTGGTTTGAAAAGGTCACCTAGGGGAAACCCTCTTCTCTCTAAAATAAGCATTTTAGGTTTGCAAAGATGAATCTGAATAAACCACAAGACTTATTAAATACTGTTTTCTTTTCAACCAACAAGACCAAAATGAACATGTTTGGCCACGATGCGTTTGCCAAACAAACCAAAAGCATATCATCACAAACACCTCATATTAATGTCTAGTATGGTGGTGAAGGGGTGATAATTTGGGCCTGTTTTGCAGCCACAGGACCAGAGCACCTTGCAGCTGTTGAGTCCACCATGAACTCACCTTTAAACCAAAGTATTTTAGAGTCAAATGCCAGGCCATCTGTCCAGCAGCTAAAGTTTGGATGACACTGGATAGCGTACAATAATCACTGGTTTAATGCACAGCAGCAAACCTACAATTGGATGTCTGTAAAAAATCTAGATCTTTCAATGGCCCGGTCAAAATCCAGACCCCAACCCAAATAAAATGCTGTTACAGGACCTTAACAGAGCTGTACATAAACAAAGGCCTAAAAAAACCTAGTGTTATAGTGGACCAAAATTATTCCACATTGATGTGACAGACTGATACAGTCATACAGAAAATGATTACTTCAAGTTACTGCTTTTAGAGGTGGTGCTATAAGCTACTGAATCATGGGGTGCATTGTGTGAAATGAGCTCTTTTTCACATGACTGTGCATTACTTATCATGACTTCTCAATGCAATACCACCAAATACTGAAGAAGATACACTTTATGTTAGTTAGTCAAGCAAAGATTTAAGACATCTTTCTGCTGGTATATAAAATGGTTACAGTGTTACTCTTTGAAATAAAAGTGGGCAAAAAATGTGGCCATATTTTGATCTCACGTTAGTTAGCGTACTTTTTTTATGGTACTGATACGATTGGTGTTTATAGCACTATTCTCTTTGGTTCTGTTTTAATGTTGCATGCAAATACACGGGCATACAAGGAATTAATAAGCAGTGCTGAAATACATTTAAAGTCTGTTTATTTATTGCTTCCTGATGTTCCCCAGTGTTGACACTAGAGGGAGTAACCAGACTTATTCTAATCCCAGACTGTCCTTACAGTAGGTCAATTCAAAGTTGTGTAACCATTTGTGAGAAATTTGTGACATTTCTATGTATATTTGACCCTTGGAATGACATCACATATAGAAACATAGTGTTGAACTGTTGTGGATTTCTCTGCGTGATGTATGTGGCACAGGTGGAGGTGTGCAGATGTGAATTCGAATGCAAATTGTCACTTATCTGGGGCAAGAATTTTGCAAGATGGTGTGCGGTCAGTCTATCAAAGTACAACAATGCTTTGTTTTTTCACACCATACAAAACAGTTAACCAGGTCTTTCCTTTTCTCACCGCACAATGCACTGCCAAGGGAATTCACCCCTCTTCTTCAGCGAGTGAGACAATAAACACAAAACAATATGTCCTTGAGTTATCTAGCAGTAATTATGACCCTTTCATGTCTCCCGTGCATGCTAAATTGCTATTAAATATTAAGAATAAATCAAAGAACCGTATAAGGAAGATATCAGTCACAGTATACTGTAACCTATAAGTGCACCAAACAATAAATCTTACAACACCGGAAGTGTTTGTTTCCTATGGGGGGTTTTATACAACACACAACGTGGGGATATTACTCTCTGGGCAGCACTTCACAGGTTTTTGTTTGGACCACCTGTGCTGTGTGTGGGGATTGTGCTATGCTGTAGTTCACTGAAGGAACAACCTTGCTTCACTGTACACACATGTACACACATTTACACAAAGCCACACACACACACAGGCTGCAGGTGCATGGTGAGTGTTATTGAGTGCGTCCTGGTTACTAACTGCCGTTTCTCTTTATACTCCTTTCTTCTAGTTTTCCATCAGCCCTTGTTTTCTTCCCAGGGCTTGGCGGATGCTCATGTACAGCTCTGTTGGGGTCCCCAGACATTGCATCCTGCCTGCAGAAGGGTCATAAGTGGCCCCACAGGATAACCTGAACAACAGTGGGAAAGAAAGGGAGCGTGGGTCTCCTTTAGTAAATGCACTGCTGACCACCTCTGTGCCAAAAGTATACATGCTGCCAATAGATACTTTCAACTCCCATTATTAGTGTGAGCGTGCACTGCGTGTGACTGCAAATGTGCGTGTTTTATAATTGTGTGTTTGTGCGTGGGGGGGTGGGGTGTTTTCAGCAAAGCTATACAATGATTTCTGTTCAGCAAGCTAGTGTTGTTTCAAATCTTACCATAGATTTTGTTTATTTAGATACACAGACAGACACACACATCCACTCACACGCGTAGTTTTTGTCCCTTTTTGACTGTGGTCCCCACAAGATGAGTAATACCTAGATCACGCACATGCACACGCACACGCACGCACTTTCCTGAATTTTGATCCCCCTCCGCATCAGAAGTGGCCCCTCTTTGACTTCCTCTCAGTGTGGGAACCTTCTTTATCCTCTGTCACACATCGACTGAGAGAAGGTCTTGCTGCTACATTTACCATAAAAAGACAAAGTGATTGTCAATAAACAAGGAACAATTGAGCTCCCCCGATGTATTGAACAGGCCCCTTTGCTGTACCTCCAGGATGTTCACAAGTTTTAGTTGAGCTTCAGTTTTCCTTGTACTATTTTCCCGTATCATATTATTTGTACTGCAGACATAACGCACAACTGGTTCAGCTGTATTGTAGCTTAATTTGTGGAATTCCCTGTAATAGCACTTTTAATCAGACAGTATAATTTGCTGAATTCAGCATGTTTATCTAGCAGATTTCTTCCCTTGCATATTTAAGGTAAAATAATGCATGCCTATAAGATTCTAAGTTACCAGTATTTGCACTGTCCTTACTTAAATACTGCTTATGAAACTTTCAAAAAGCACATGCAGCGGTACTGTACTTGGGAGCAAATCTATGCAGCTGTTCCAGGGGCAAGTTGCTCTGAGGTAAACATGGCTGCGGGAAAACCCCTTATTATTGTGCTCCGGATGACGTTCCTCACTCTTCCAGTGTTTACTGTGGAAATTATCCTGTGCCAGCGGGCAGGTGCTTCCTCAAAAGGTCTTTGCTTTTCCAGAAGATTTGAGGATTCAGTTCATGTCACCAAATCAAACACTCCTGCAGCGTTCTTGCCAGACAATAATAAATATTTTTATTTGATAGGATTAGAATTAAAAACTGATGACGTTTTGAATTTAAAACAGGTTCTGCTTTTAGTGAAACTCATTTAGGAAAACAGTTGATCACATTTCCTCCTCTGTACACAAACTGACACTGTGCTTATCGCAGACAGCTTCCATCTGTAATCTGGAGCCTGTTTAAACCTGGCGACATAACTGTTGTTTAAATGAGCTAGTTTATATAAGACTATACTTTGCTACACATTTTAAGAAAGAGTTATTAAGTGGGCACGTTGACATATAATGTAAAAGAACTCATTTAATGGCATTGTACAGTTGTCTGCACAGTGAAATTAGCTAAAAAAAAAAAAAAGATCTCTATTCTCATCCCTGCTTACTAAATGGACAAAAAATACTTGGGTTTCTGGACTAGACTCTTTTTTTTTTAAATTTGTGTGGTGACATCGCTCGCTTCTTACTGTTGGCATTATTTCTGGTGTTTGGTGCAGCCAAAAGGCCCAAACAACACAAATGAAGTGTTGAAACACAGTAAGTCAAATAAGCTCAGGTGAAGCTTAGCAAATAGCTAGCTGCTTAGTCAGCTCAAGTGGCCACACCTCTAATAGCAGAAACTTTAAGCCTTAACAGAACTTGAACGGATGACGTATAATAAAAATCCCCATGTCCTCTGATACACACCCACGTCGGAACAGTGTCTCGCACCAGGTTAAACGTTTTTTATTTCCTCTATAATGCTACAGTCATGCTAGGGAAAATGACAGCTAGAGATCACAGCACAACAAAACATTTTTCTGAATGCATTCAGTGAAAGTGTGATCTAACTGTCTTTGAAAAAGTTGCATTAAGGACGGGGACCTTGCAGACAATTGCCACCTTCAAAACGTCTCTGGTGCATCAAGATTGTGAAATAGTCAATAGGACTGAACCAGTCTGCCATCAGGAGTATTGCTTAGAGAAAGCAATTTGTTACATTACTCCTTACATTACTTTCATGTTATTCTGTAACATGACCTGAAATGAACTGTCATATAATTATCAATTAACAATATAAAGCTTAAGCTAGCATGCTGACACAAATCCCTATGCTAATGAAGGGCTTTTAAGTTGTAACATAAAGTCGACAAGACAACGCAAAGCTGAAAACCACCCCCAAAGAGACTTCAAAATGATCACCACAGTGATTTTACAGTAGTAACGTACAGATAAAAATGGACACTACATTGCTGCAAGCCTGACTGCTCATCACCGCCTTTATTACCTGTAGAAGTTGAGGCTCTGGCTGCTGGGCTGGGGTCAGCATACACTCAGCTTTAACCTCACTCTGGGTTCTTCGCTAGCTTTGTGTTAGCATGCTGTTTGTGCTTGATGTAGTTTGCACTTTAACATCACACTCTTGTCCTTTTATGCAATAAAAATAAATACAATAGAACCTTACCTTGTTCTCATCTATACACGTGAATTGAAATGATCTGATTGTTGGACAAGTATGCATGGAGAAAAGGTACGTTTGATGTTTGATGATCCCCATAACTGAAGAATAAATACAAACATAACCCCATAAACTGAAGGAACTTTGCAACACAAGCAGTGACATCATTTTAACTGTACTGAAAAGTATTACTGCATTACTGAAAAGTAAAATGTGATTACAGTAGCACTTCATACCCAACAGTGGCCATCAGTGTGCAATCAGTCTGCCATCAGATTGCATTAGAATGGGATCAAGTTGGCAATTACATGAAAGCTGTTTGTGATACTACAGCAATTAATTGTGATAAAATACTGACCTGTCAGTTTGCGATTGACTGTGATTACCCAGAGTTTGAAGGTGTTGTCGTCTTGGCTGGTCCAAATTAACTTAATTTTTAAGCGCCAGAGGTTGAGACTTTGTTGTAGCTTGTTTAATTTGAGCTTAGTCATGCATGATGCATGCACAGAACAACTTTATCATGCAAACTGGAGTTTTTAAAACAGGGGGAGTTTTCATGAGAAAAATATCTTAAATAGATATTTAACTAGCAGCTAGCTATTTGATAAATATTTGGCAAACTGGTGAACCACCAGGTAAGCAATATTATTTATTGATCATCCAGAAAAAATCAAATCCTTCTTTTAGCTTTAGTGACACGGTCAAATGTGCTAGACTAACTAAATGACTCAGCAGTGTCCTGGATTGGCAGAAGCTGTACCAGCTTGTCACCGACATGCTACACACTTGTCTGCACACTTGCCTGTTTTACTAAGGATGTGGTAAGACATGCATTTTCATAACAGTCCTACGCAGTAGCCAAGCTTAAAGAGATGGTGGTCCATATTCATATTCAAGGCCAGATTGTGAAAACATCCAAATACAGAAGAATAAAAAAGTCATTAAGATTTCGTATGCTTATGTTTATAGCAGCTAGCTTGCTGTTTTATCTGTAAGAGTGTAAGGTAGTCGTGAAGGGACTTTTATTCAACTGTTGCACCCATACACCCATAAAATGAAGTTCCATTTTAAGTGTTTGCATACTGAGTTATTTCCCAAAGGGTCACCACAGCTGATTGATATGCATGATTTGGCAAAGATTCAACACTGAATGTCCTTTCTGATGCATTTGACCCATTTATTTGGGCTTGCAACCAGCACTAGTAGTAGTTAGCTTGAGTGAAATAGTATCTGAGATCGTTTGCATGTAAGATAAATCTGTTAACCACTACACCACAGAAGCCCTCGTGTTTGTGCAAAGATAGAGGAAAACAAACAAACTCCACTCCACATAACTGCACTCATGAGTTAAAGCGTTGCTTTGTAGAGCAGTGAACTCTTGCATGCAGACAGCACATGCACCTGGAATGACTTAAGAGAGTACAAGCTATATTGTTATTTCAATTAGCTAGCCTGAAAAGAGTGCACTGCCTTTTACTGCGAGTGACACCAGTGATGTGCATCACATGACTGCAGGAGACTGCAAATGGAAACACTGAGAAAGGCACATCCATCCGCTCTGTTTATCAGCTATTGCCAGTTACTATTGCTAACAAACTTATGATCCACTGATTGGTCATAAAATAGGCCACAGAAAGTAATTTGGTGGTCAACAGCTATTTTATGAATGTTTACACCTAAAGTATTTTTGATTCATAAAGTATACATAATTAGGGCTGGATCAGGTGACCCTGTAACCCTTAGTTGCTCAGTAGTAGGCCAAGAAACACTCAGTAGGCCCAGAGTGTTTCTTGTTCACTCACCTTTTTCACTCTCACTACTTTGCATTTAATCATTAGCTATTATTAATCTCTGGCTCTCTTCTACAGCATGTCTTCTGTCCTGTTTTTCCCCTCACCCTCAACCAATCACAGCAGATGGCTGCCCCTTCTTCCTGTTAAAAGGTCATTTTTCCTTCCCACTGTCACCGAGTGTTTGCTGATAGGGGGTCATCTGATTGTTGGGGTTTTCTCTGCATTAGAAAGAGTCTTTACCTTACATTATAAAGTGCCTTGAGATGGGTGTTGTTGTGATTTGGCATTATGTAAATAAAATTGAATTGAATTAAATCACAGTGAATTGTGATGAATTGTTAGAATAAAGTATTTCAAACTGACATGCTTTTTAAAAAATAATCGTAGCAAAAATTATATATAAAAAATGTTTTTTTTAATGAGTTTTGTATCGATCATAGATAGTTCCACAGTGTAGTGCTTAACACAATCACTTGCCAAGTGAAAATTTGCTGGTTCCATTCCAGCCAGACACAAATCCCCTTTGGGGTTATGTAAGGAGTGACATCATATAAACCCTGACAAAAAAACCAAAAAACAACTGACAAATCAAACATGCAGTCCCACACACCGTGGTGACCCCTTGTGGTAAGGGAATAACTGAAAGTAGCTGCGATCTATGACAGGTAGTGTGCTTATTATGTTGTGGATATTTTATTTTTTTTTAGTTAAACATTTTATTCAGAAGCCTTAGTTTGTTGTGTGAAATCTCAGCTTATAAAAGAACAACAAAATTCCTTTCAAGTATGTTTAATATCAATATGTGCAGTACACTGAGCAAAGGTAATTCCCTGTACCACAGAAAATCACATAGATTCTTCATGTAATTACAGCTGAATCATCTAAAATACAGAAGGGTAGGATGTTGTGATACATAAAACCCAGCTCTGACTTTCATGACTTCTGAACTTCTGAGAGATTTCCATCAGCTATCATAGTTATTACCCACTGATAAGATGCTTACACTGATGCCGATCATCTCCAAGTTTTGCTCTGTAAATACAACACTACAGTACAAGAGTACATTACATACACAGCAGAACACCAAACACTCAAATAAATATTATTAGTTTTTCCAGGTTGCTGAGAAAACGTATTTTACAACCTTTTTTCCAAAAAAGTGTGGGTGCTGTGTAAGACGAGTAAAAGCCAGAATGCATATTTAATTGATTAGAATAGGGTCAAAGACAAAATATATTGAACCTGAGAATTATATCTTTTAAAAAACTGATAAATAATTCTCAATTGATATTTAAGAGCTTTTTTTCTTCTTTTTTTTTTACACAGCACCCCAACAGTTTTGGGGTATTGGAAAATTACATATTTTTTGCATGAGTATAATAGAATCAAAACCTATTTGATTAAATAGGATACATTCAAATACATCCACATTCCTGCAGAAAATGTTGAGCAGCAAAACATGTAAAAGAACTGCAGCAATTCTGAAAAAAATTGCAGTATGTGTGTACATGTGTGACATTTGTAAGTCGTTCACAGAAACAGGACCATACTCTGTCAAGTTTTGGAAAGCATAGCTCATGAACAGTGTCGTGTTCTGTCTAAGGCTCAGAATTGCAGGTGATATATAATAAAATACTCTATCATTCATAATTCTTAAACGGTCCAGTTTAGTTATGCGTAGCATTTTATACATTCAAGTTTTTCATATTGTTGCATGACCAGTTTTTGTTATGCAGATGTTTATACTAGAATTTGCTGTACTATCTCATCCTGTGTGCTAATCATTTTTAGTGCTTGTTAACTAGAGCGTAATAGTACTACTTTAGATTTAGGATAATCTTCATCAGTTCTTTTGCTTTTTTCCTTTAGAAGATCCAGCTTTAAATATTAAGAATACCCCTCGTTTTTTTCTCCCATGTCTCACTTTCTATCGGTCACCTTTAGATTTGGCAGAGTCACGGTCAAGTCAAAACAATTTCTTTTGCACACTCTTTGTCTCAAGGCTTTTAACGTCATCTTGGCTGTTTATTTCAGGCTCTGAATCTTCAATGTCAGCGTAAGTGCCGTCCTCAGATTCTGCGGTCTCTTTGATCAAAGTATCAAGTGGCTTTAGCGCTTCCTTAGGTACTATGTTAGCTGCATCTTGATTGTCTATCTTGCTGGTAACCAAAGGAAGCTGTATGTCACCACTTTCTTCCTCTGGTTCATCTGAGTCTTCCTCTGCTTCGTCTTCTCCATCAGCTGAATCGCCCTCTTTTTCGCTCCAGTCTTCATTGGGTGTCTCGGTTTCCTCATCCTCCTTTTCAGAAGCATTGGAATCCTCGTCATTATTATCACGACTTCCATCTGGGATGTTAATACATTCACATTGTGTGACATCATCCTCTGGATTGTTTTCTCTGATTTCTTCTTTGGTTTCTGAATTTTCCTCCACGTCCTCATCCTCTTCTGGTTTAAGCTCCACTACATCATCAGCATCATTAGTATCTTCTTGACAAGTGACATCACTTTCTTGGCATCCACTCTCTGGTTTGTTGGCATTAGTCTCTAATTCACTGACAGCATTCTGTCCCTCATCTTGCTCGGATTCATCTTCGGTATCATCTGTAGAGTCCACCTTTCTCGTTTGAGTTTCTTCAGCCTCTTCTCCTGCAGATGTAACATCTGCTCCAGATTCTTCCCTGCTGTCACTTTCATCAGTCTCATTCCCTCCTGCTTCAGGCTCACCCGAGTCTTCCTCTGTGTTTTCAAGCTTTTCAGTCTCACCTTCTGTTGTTAAAGCCTCCGTGCAATCTTCACAAGTCAATTCATTTTCACCAGATTCCACGTCTTCCTTTCCAGGTTCTTCCGATTCGTCTCCAGTTGTTTCACCTTCTACTAGCTTCTCACTGTTAGATTTGTTATCTTCGTCACTTTTTTCTTCTTCTTTACACTCTTCAGTAGCACTGCTTTCTCCGATTTTTTCAGACAACTCTGTCTTGTCTGACTCATCACTGGTTTCATCAGCTTCCTCTGCCATTTCATCTTCGCTTGTGGCAGCAATTTCCTTTTGCTCAGCATTCTCACATTCACTCAGTTTTTCATCTGTTTCCTTCACATCTGACTCATCTGAACTGGTGACTTTCGCAGGTGTGTCTTTGTTAAATTCATGCTCGGCGGCATCTGCCACATCTTCTGCTGCCTCTTCCCGAGCAGCCTCAACAACAGCTTTCTTCAGCTCATCTTCACTTGTGACAGCACTCTCTTTTGCTTCAGAAACCTCATCTTCTGACTCAGATTTGCTTGCACTGGCGGTGTCCACAGCCACCACTGTGTCTGAGTCATGTCCAGTTGTTGCAGCATTATCAGCCTCTTCTACTGCATCTGTATCTTCAGCTTCATTGTCACTTGTGGTTTCTTCCACATTTTCATCAACAGCAGCAGCTCTGTTAGGTTCATTCTCAGTTGAAACAGCAGTCTCCGTTTCGATCGCCCGCTCGTCTTCGGTCGTTTCTACAGCTGCTTCTGTGGTATCATCCTCCTCTGTTGCCTCATCTTCATTCGCGGTGGCATCTAGGTCCTCTCCTGAATCGTTTTCAGTAACAGCACCAATCTCTTCTCCATTGTCAGCATCCTCTGCTTTCACAGCTTCCTCGTTGTCAGTTTCTTCCGCTGCAGTTTCATCCTTTGAGTCACCTTTTCCTGAAGAAATCTCTTCCCTTGCAGCAGCCTCATCTTCAGCTGATGCTAATTGGTCTGGTTCTTCTTCATCTTCCTTAGACTTTGTGTCATCGTTTTCATCCTCTGACTCCTCTGCACCGTTGGCAGGAATCTTCTCTTCATCAGTGGCTGTTCCTTTTTCCACAGCCTCATCTTCCTCAGACTCATGCTCACTTGTGGCCACCATGCTGCTCTCTACAGCTGCATTTTCATCTTCAGCTGTGGATGCTTCGTAAGTGCCTTCAGTAAGTTCATGCTCACTTGTAGCAGCGGTCTCTCTTTCTACAAGGAACTCATCTTCAGTTGTTGCTATTTCAGATGGTTCATTTGACAGATCATTACTTGTGACATCATTTTCCTCTTCTTCTTCATTTGTGGTGGCATTTAAATCTTCAGAGTCAGAGTCATCTTCGCTGGTAGCATCAGCCTCTTCACCATCATCAACCTTCAGTGATTCCGCAGCTTCCTCACTCTCAGATTCATGATCAGTTGAGGCCACCACAGCAGTATCTTTGTTTGCAATTTCATCTTTAGCATTTTCGTGCTTTGATTCAACTTCTCCTGTGAGACCAATCTCTTTTTCTGCAGCTGTCTCATCTTCAGTTGTTGCCAGGTCGCCTGGTTCTTCAGTAGATTCGTCACCTGTAGCTGTGTCAGTGCTTTCTACAGACTCGTCTTCACTAACTGCAGACATTTTCTCTTCTTCTGGGACTATTTTTTCTTCC
>VOQK01001397.1:22646-34686 GCA_015052645.1 Benitochromis conjunctus
AGCATCAGCAGATCGTTTTGACTTATTTGATCTTGCAGAAATATTTGTCTGGACAGACAATGAGCTCATTGCCCTCTCTTCAGTTTCACCCTTAACACTTCTGTCCTCTGTATTGTCAGTGGAGTCTGCTAAAAGAGTTTCAGATATATCTGATTTTCCAGATGTTGCAGAGACATTTGATTTTGCTGATGTTCTTGATCTAACTGACAAATTGCTTGGAGCTCTCTCTGTGGGTTCCTCGTGATCAACTTTATGTTCTTCCAGTCTTGTTGATCTACTAGATTTTCCAGAAACTGTTGATTTTTCAGTTCTGGCTGAAATTGTGCTCTGTGGTCTCTCTTGAGTTTGATCTTTGCCATCTATTTCATCAGTATCACCACAAAGAACTTGAGAAATATTTGATTTCACAGATTTGTTTGAAGTATGTGACTTTTCTGATTTAGCTGATAAAGCGCTGGGTGATCTATCTGCAGACTTTTTAGATCTTTTAGAAACATGTGACTTAGTTGATTTGGCTGATAAGCCACTTTGTGCTCTTTGTTCCGTTTGCTCTTTGTTATTTTCTTCATCAGCACTCTCTGACTTTTCTTTCGTTGGTGCATTAGCAGATTGGCTTGACCTATTTGATCTGGCAGAAATATCTGACTGGGCAGATGCTGATCTCATTGTCCCCTCTTCACTCTCCCCTTCAATAATTCTTTCGTCAGGATGGTCAACATTGTCTTCCAAGACAGCTACAGAAATATTTGATCTTTTTGATGTTGAAGAAACATTCGACTTTGCTGATCTTTCTGATCTGACTGACAGATTGCTTGGAGCTCTCTCTGTGTGTTCCCTAATGATATTATCTTCCAATATTGTTGATCGACTAGATTTTGCAGAAACAGATGATTTTTCAGTTCTGGCTGAAATTGCGCTCGATGGTCTCTCTTGAGTTTGATCTTTGCCATCTATTTCATCAGTATCACCACACAGAACTTCAGAAATATTTGATTTCACAGATTTGTTTGAAGTATGTGACTTTGCTGATTTAGATGACAAAGCACTAGGTGATCTATCTGCAGTCTTTTTAGATCTGTCGGAAATATGTGACTGACCTGATTTGGCTGATAGGCTACTTTGTGCTCTTTGTTCTGTTTGCACTTTGTCATTTTCTTCATTGGAGTACTCTGAGTTTTCCCTACCTGGAGCATTAACAGAATGAATTGTTCTGTTTGATCTTGCAGAAATATCTGACTTAGCTGACCTGGAAGACATAGCACTCACTGCTCTCACTTCACTCTCACCTTCAACGATTCTTTCCTCAGGATGGTCAGCAAAGTCTTCCAAGCAAATTTCAGAAACCTTTGATCTTTTAGATGTTGCAGAAGCATTTGACTTTCCTGATTTCCCTGATCTGACTGACAGATTGCTTGGAGCTCTCTCTTCATTTTCCGTATGAACAGATATATTTTCCTCTTCATGATCTTTTGACTTGGGAGATTTTGCAGAATTGCTTGACTTTCCAGATCTGTTTAATACTTCACTCTGTGCTCTCTCCTGAGTTTCCTCTTCACCATATCTTTCATTGGCTTGGCAAGTACAAACTTCAGAGGTTTTTGGTTTATTAGATGTGTTAGAAGAACATGACTTTGCTGATTTAGCTGACAAAGCACTTGGTACTCGCTCTCCAGATAGTTTGGAAACATGTGACTGAAGTGATTTAGCTGATAAGCAGCTTGGTGGTCTTTGTTCAGTTTCCTCTTCATCATTTGCTTCTTGAAACATCTCAGTGCCTTCTTCTTTTGATTTAAACGATGTTGCAGAAATATCTGATGCAACTGACAATGAGCTCACTGATTCTCCTTCAGTCTCACCTTCAATATTAGTTTCTTCAGAAGCATCACCGCAGCTGTCAGGAGTAACTGCAGAAGCATTTGATTTTAAAGATTTAGCAGATGTGGTTGATGTATTGCTTGGAGGTCTTTCTTCATATTCGTCATTAACTGTAGCCTTCTCTTCAGCTTCAGTATGGGTGGGCACTGAGATATTAGATTGGGCTGAAGTGTTTCGCCCTTTTGATTTGGCTGACACATTTGACTGAACTGATTGCACTGACAAAGAACTCGGTCCTCTTTCCTCTCCATGTTCTCCGTGTTTGGTTCTGCTAGATTTTGCTGAAATATTGGACTTTACAGACCTTGCTGATTTGACTGACAGTATGCTTTGTGGTCTCTCTCCACTTTGTTCTTCAGTATTTATATCATCTGAAGCACCAACACATTCAGTAGCATCAGTAGGATCAGGCCTCTTGGATCCTTTAGATTTTGCTGATGAATTAGAGTTAACTGACATGGCACTAGTTGCCTCCCGTGTCTCTTCTGTCTCATCTTTTAACTTTCTAGACGTTGCAGATTCATTTGACTTGACAGACCTAGCTGACATTACACTTACTGTTCTTTCAGATCTTTCCTCTGCATTTCCTGTATGTGGATCTTCAGATGCGCTTGACTTTGTAGATTTTGCTGAAGTGTTTGACTTCCCAGACATGGTGCTTTGTGTTCTCACTTCAGTTTCATTCTCAGCTGGGTTTTGAATGCTTTCTTCTGCAGATGCCTCTGGTGACTCTATAGAGGAATCTGAAGCAGCTGATGTGACACTAGGTGTCCTCGGCTGAGTTTCCTCCTCTGCTTCTTTTTCACCTGGGAGAGAAGATGCCCTTGATCCTCTGGATTTAACAGACATCTTTGACTTTGCTGAGATGGGACTTATCGGCTTTTCTTCTTCGACATCTTCCTCTGATTTATTTTGTTTAGGTGCCTTTTCAGACTCATCACATGCTTGAGATCCTCCAACTGCAACATCCAAAACATCAGATTTGGGCTTTGTTGAGGCATTTGAATGAACTGACATGGCACTTTTAGACCTGTTCTCCTCTTCATCCTTTGTCTCTGGGTCCTGTATTTTGCTAGACATAGTTGATCTGCAAGAGGCATTTGATTTTAAAGACATGGCACTTGAACAATCTCTTTGTATCTCGCCTTCCTCTTCAGCTCTGGTGTAGATTTGTCCTTTTGTATTTTCCTCAGATACTCCACAATGACAAGCGTGTGAGGGTTTAGATTTTTTTGACTTGCTAGATCGTCCTGAATCATTGGATGTTGTATCTTGAGGACACTGGGGTGGATTTTGCCTAGTAGTGGATCTTGTTTGTTGTGATTTCTCATTTAGACAGTTATACAAAGTGGAAGAGTGCACACTGCACTTTGGTGAGCAAGCCTCACTGCTGATGGTGCAATACTCTACAGTTTCAGCTGCTTCAATAGTCTGCTTCACACAAGTCTCTGTCTCCATCACTTGTTCAGTAAGCTCTTCACTTGATCTAGACACTACTGTCTTTCTGGAGACCACTGTATGTGAAGACGCACTTGAGCTAGATGTTTGAATGCAGCGACTTGCCCCTTGTGTTCCTGGTACATTTTTCCAGATTTCATAATCCTGGCAGTGACTGCAGCAGTGAGGACAATGAGATTCTTCTTGATGTCTCTGATAGCGCTGACTCATGAAATGCTCCTCTGGCTGAACAGCAGAGATGTTTTCAGATTCAAGATAGCTCGGAAAGTACGGGTTAATGTTTGCTTGGTGGTACTCACAGGTCCTGCCTGTGGTCTTTCTTACTTCCGTGGACCATTGCAATGTTTCGTCATTTTGCAGTCTAAAGCGCACTTTCATCTCCATTGACAAACTGCCATCTTTATTAACACGAACACATTTCTCTATATCATCTTCCCTCACCCCATCACCAGTGAGCGGGCAGGAGTTGACATTGTCTGGTGAATCAGTTCCATCTGGGCCTGACTTGTCAGATGACATTGACTGCCTGATAACTTTGTTTCCAGATTCCAGGTTTGGATGGCTGACACTTTTCTTTGCAGGGAGTCCTTGATTTTCCATGCAGCAATAAAGAAAAAAGACAAATACTTCAAATTAGGCCTTTTTTTAATGGTGTACATTAACAGAAGTCATTTAATTTAGATGCTAGAGAAGCATCCATAGCATATCTTTCAGTACTTTTACTTTGTAGTCACTACTTGTAAGAATGTAATTATCACTTTAAGAGTTTTTCCTACTCTCATGTCCGTCAGTGCAGTCACCGGAGCGCGACCTCACACTCAGCTTTGGAAGTTTGTCATCGGATGCTTTCCGAAAGTTCTCCACAATCGATGGGTGAGAAGGCTCCCGGCCGACACAGACGAGAACACCGGGGCACTGCAGAAGACTCTGAACACTGTCAATCTGAAACCAAATAATGATTATGTTTCTTTACAGTTTACAGTTATCTTTAAAGGAACACAAGGAAAAATGATTTAAAAAGAATGCCATTGTTAAAGTAATTTCATGCCATCTGAAGAGTGAAATTATGAAGTTACCCTTATCAGTGTTGTCAGATTCTGATTGATTTCTAGCTGCCATTGTTTTGATCCAAAACAATCTAATAGCTTCTCATTATATACTGTAGTTAAAACATCTTTTCCCCTTTTAACAATCTGATCTGGCACACAAATTAGAGGCCCATATTTCAGTCAGGACCACTTTAGTTAAAGGTTATACATTTGGTTGTTGGGCTTTTTCCCACCTTCCCATGCACACAGCAAGCTTAAAGGTGAAGAGCGCAGTGAGCAACTAGATTAATTTTGAAAACGTATAAAAAATATGAGGTGAGTTGAAGGCAGGTTATAGTGCCATGCAGCGGCAGGAGAAACTCTAGGCAGGCTAAAATGAATTAAATATCGCTCCCTGTATGAGACCTGGCGAAAGGCTATCCAGATGGGCCGTGAGCTGAGCCATCAGCTGATGAGAGCTGGATTTACAGCAGCTGATGTACATATTAGGATTACATAACAACACATTTGTGAAAATGGATGTCATACTAAGAATGGGAATACTGCACAGGGAATTTTTCAATCTGCATGTTTTTGTGAATACATTTTCAAATATTTCAGCGTTGTTTTGTTGCTGTGATTTTAGTTAGGCGGTTTCTTTCTTTTATTGAGTAATGATAATAATAATCAATATCTTCATTGTGTCAGGACACTGCCACCTCTTGAGCACAGCGGCAGGGTTTTAAATCCCTGCCAAAGAAGGGTGTGAATCGTGCGGTGAGTCAAGACAAAGCATCTATCCTAATCCCAGATGATCTCTGTGAAATGACGGTGCATTTGTGTGATGATGAGCAGCCATTGTGAGCAGCATGAGCGTGGTTCAGCAGTACTGGCAGCTTGCTGAGTGTGCAAAAGAGTTTGACTAAATGTCCGCGGAATTCATATATATTAATAAAGCTCAGAGACAAAGATTTAGTTTGCTTTGGGGTACCTCCAGCTCCTATAAATGTGTCAGAAGTTTGATAATAAAATTGGACATCATGCAAGCTAATTATCAGCATTAGGAACACTTGTCTCCTGCATCAGAGATGATTAACCTGAAAGAAATTGTATTATTTGTACTAACCTTTCAAACAAAGGGCTAGCAGGAGTAACCTTCTTGATTAATATTTGAGTGTTGTTTTTGATTCTTTTTTCAGATTTCAGAGAATGCAATCTTTTAAGGTTTAAGGACTTAATTTGTTAAGCATTAATAAGTTAATCAATTAAATCCTCTTATAGGCCTGTTAAATATGTCTGGAACAGAATTTAATTACCAAAACACTCTTAGAATAATATAAACCTGTAACCTGTAATATTGCTCTATGTTTTTAATATTAAATACTGCCGCTCATGTTGTCTACTGCCAACCATAAAATGCTGTGAAAGCATGTAGCCCCGAAGTATTGAGTGTTTTGTTGATTTTTATTCGGCTCATGTACGGCTGGTTGTGATGACAGTGCAGTTCTGAATTTTAAAGCCACTGCTGTTAAAGGCAGATGAATGGCTTCATCTGTGGTCACACGAAGCCCAGGTGAAGATAATTAATTGCCATGGTGGAAGACACATTTCTGAGACACCTCTGGTATCAAAGTAGGGGAGTTTCAACGTTGACCTGTTTCTTCTCTCTCAAAAATAGCACTGATATGATCAAGATTAATGGGTTTTGGAGCGATCTGCACAATCTGAATGCATGTGTGAGGGAATATCCCCATTTCATTCCCTCACACCCTCATAGTATCGTATCCCACTTGGCGGGGATTATAACTATTTGCAAAGTTGATGAAATGATGCTATTTATTTATTTACTTATTATGAATGTGCCTGGTGTACAATAAAGGGGCTTATAGAGCAATTTAACACCACGTAAAATAGAGTATCTTGTAGATTTAGATGTATTAGTGTGCAGATGTCTGTTTTTACTGAAGTGCTTTGTTGAAGGATCAAAAAATCTCCTGTAAGTTTTCAATTCTTTTGAGATCTAATGGCTTTATAATGTGTTATTATAGGAAAATCACTGCACGGCCTTGTAGGAGTCACAAACTTGTGGGTCCTGCAAGAATTAGATAAAAATGAATATGGAATTTAACAATGATTCTTTTATTTTTTTAAACTGTCATTGTTAATAAGTGTTTCCTTGGTGTACTTGTTATCACATTTGTTTTACATGCAAAAGAGCCTTGGTTTAAGACACAAATCAGGGGTCACAATCTAATGGTGCCGGTCCCAAGTCAGGATAAATGAGAGGGTTTCATCAGGAATGACATGCAGTGTAAACATTTGTGCTCCTTAGTCCTAATCAAAACTTCTCCCTGAAAGTAGTAGCTGCCTGAACCATTCCTGAGTAAAATCTTATCTAACTCCTGTAATTCAGAAGGTTTGTGAGAGAAAATGAAGCCACCAAAGCTCAATATGTCAACTTTTAGGTCCAGCTGTTTATGACCTCACCTTGTGCCCGCCCACAGTGTACAGCTTCCTGATGTGGTACTGCATGAGCTCGGAAACCTCCTCTAAGAAAAGCCCAAAACTGCGTAGACTCCTGCGATGCAAGATGATGGTCTTTCTGAATGAGGGGTCACTGTTCTTCACCAACACCATCTTCTTATTGTATCGGTGATGATGAATGTGGCGTTTGTGTCCCAGAGATGTTTCTTCAGGCCTGCTCGGCCCACTGAGAACATAGGGGTGTGGATGGTGGTGGTGGCATGATGGGTGAGTGGGATAGAAAGGTGACAACTGAGTCTCTACTGCTTCCAAGGCATACGCGTGTCTACACTCTGAGCAAAGATAGCATTCGGCTGTGGGTTCATGATGGGCCATCATGCCATGTTGGGGGATTCTGGGTAACTGGGTGCTGTGGCGCTTAAAAGGAATAGAAGACCTGTGGGTACCTTCGCCTCCTACAGCGTCAAAGCACTGGAAGTAGCGTCTGTGGGAGGACATTTTGGGCTGTGGTGACGTTGCTGATTGGGTTTGTGCTCAGAATGGAGGAAGGATGAGCTCAGGTTAGCAGAATAGGGAGGCAGGAGCGCTTGGCCAAACAGTTCTGAAAGGTTGCCATGTTTTTCCGGAGCTGCCTAGGGTGAGGTGCTGCACCGCACATCTGCATAACTTCCACTCACTAGAAAAAATGTGGAAGAAATAGATGAAAGTGCAAAATGTTAGTTATTACTATGAGTTTAATTTGAAAAGTAAAAGTGCTCAAGTCTGCGTTGGAAGGAGATTACATTAGAAACATCGTACAAGCAAGCTTTTCTGGTTTCCATTTGACCAATCACGTTTGAGCAGGTAAACAGCTGGTGTGGAGGGCAATAAAAGGGCCGCATTTGTTGAATCTAATTTAAATCCACTAACTATCATCTGATGATGATTTTAATTTCAAGTAGCTTCTTAAATTTTACCTGGACTCTTAAATAATGCTCACTGGACAGATTAGGTCCTGAACTGGATGTCCATTATCCTCTAGCTGGATGTGGTGACTACCCCAAAAAACTGGGACTGAAAGACTGAAAGTGTCTGTTTTAGCTTTTCTCATAAATACACAGCTTTAGGTCTGTTCTACATTTATCTTGTTTTTATTTGTAAAAAATTAAAAATCGCTGGCGTGCCATTTTATCCTTTAATATGTTTAGCCAATGTTCCAGTAAGCCTTTCATTTCAGCATTTCTACATGTCCACTTTTATGACTGAAATAACACAGACAAACATGTTCCAGTTAAAAATCGAATTCATTAAGAGATTTACACCCAAATCAATTACACCCCAACAAAAACATGCGAATTATATAGTGTGACACACACAGCATGCATGTGTCATGTGTGCAGACTGCTTTGAAGATCAAAGAGTACATAAAGGCAGGGATAATGAGGCTACAGCCACAAATAAATCCTTAAGTGACTTTAAATAACAAGCTTAAGTCTGTGCTCACAGTAGAAGTGGACATTACCTCGGCGACTGCGCCTGTCACTGACAAAAATACACTCTCGGCCAGCTTCTCCTGCAATTAAAATTCAAGGATTACCTAAAAAAAGCAGAAATATCTGCAATAGGCACAATGCAGTCTTACTGTGACAATACTTGGAGGTAAAGTCAATTCATTGTTGCCGGATGGAAAAGGGATGCATGCCCACTATGAAATGACATAAAAATGCCACAGATTTTTTTTTTTAATGGTAAAATAGGCTAAGCTTGACTGACACCTATAAAGAACAGGCTTGGCTGTTATCCTTGTTCTTGTATTAGCAATTTCTTTTAGTCAAACAGCAAAGAGAAGAAGAGCCAGTTATTTCGTACTCTCACATGTCATGTTGCCATTTTTAGTAGTTTAACTTATATCCATTTATATCCTCCAAAGGTTTTTGATTATCGAAGCTAAAACGCGAATCGGAAAGGGGTTTTTTTGTTGCCCATAATCAGGATGTCCATTTCACTTAGTTTATGTGTAAATGTTAAATGGATTCTTTTATATATGCGTTTAATGTTAACTAGATCATCTGTGTTTTAATGTAACAAAGTACTTCAGTACCTTGTTATATACATCACTGAATGCTGACACTGTTTCATGTCAAACATTACAGGTGTCACTTCTATCTGTGTGAACTGATGGTTTAGACATATTTCCATAAATGCAACAGTTTATGCAAATAAACCATTTCCAAACTTTAATAATGCACATAATGTTTTATTTAAAAAAGGCTAAGTGTTAATATTCTGCAAATTAGCTGCTGTTTAATAAATTAAATGCCAGTTATCTACCCTACAAAAATTAGCTTTTTTGTCACCAAACTGAAAAAATGAATAAATATATATATATTGGTTGGATCCCTAGAATAATGCTAAGCATCCCAGCAAAATGTGGCTCCCAGAGGAGTTCATGTATGCAGGTGGGTCCACCGAGTTTAACACGTAATGTTAAATCATGAAAAAAATTACCCTGCATGTCTTAAATACTGAATTTGATCTCACGCAAGGGAAACTGCATTTCATCATTGCGGTCATTGCATTCCTGCTGTGGAAATTATATTAATTTACCAGCAACTCTGAGTGCAGCAGCTCACTCAAAATGTGCAGTAACTACAGTCAAAAGCATACACATAATCAGAGGCAGTATACTCACATGATCCACAGTTATAGTCCAGGCAATTAAAACAACTCCCAAAACTATAGAATGGGAGATGTAAACTCCCAGAGAAGCACCATGGCTATTGCAAGGAAAGAAAAGAGAAAGCAATGAAAAGTCCTCTCTGGGGAAGCGGGCCTACCTGCTAATCAGATACATGGGACGCTAAGGATAGACTGAAAAGCCTTGCTAATCACTCTGAGATTGGACTGAAATCTGCTGAGGCTTTGGACACATGACTTGGACTTCACCATTGCATAAAGGGTGTTAAACACCCTAAGTTAAACATTTAGAAAGCAACTGCAGGCTCAGTAAAATTCAATGACTAAGCATGATACCTTGTTTTGCCTTTATAGCAAACCCTTGTTTCCGCTCGACACAGGGACCACAGACATATATACTGTATATATGAGCTGAATTGGCTCATGATGAAGCTCTGAAGCATTTTTCTATTTTGTTTTTCATCTTCCTTTTCACTTTATTGCTTCCTTAATGTCCAGTATAGCTTTTAACTATCATAAGCATTGCTTGGTCTTGTTGCTCAGGTTTTCTTATCATTTGTCACAGTGACAGTGAAGACAAGAAAAACCATCTCGGATCCATCACTGTCAAAACCAACTCAGACTGTTGTTTACATCAATCATTGTCAAAAGGCAGAAAAACAATGAAAAACAATATATCTTTATATTTATGTAATAAAAATTAAGCCAAAATACAGAAGCAGTGTGTGAAAAACGACGTCCAGCTTCGCTGCTTCCATGGGAGTTAGGAGGGTAAGTAGAAACCACACTCTCTTGATCAAATGCACTCGATTAACTGATCATCAGCAAGCGTGAGCGCCTCTTTTTGTCTTTCTCAGAAACACAAAACCTGCCTGTTTATCTTGTCATGTTTCAGTCGTTATCTGCTGTACCCACAATTTAAATATACAGTCATGGCACAAAGAAAGTACATCCTCATCGTCAGTTCTAAGGTTTTAAATATCACAGCATTAACAACACAAGTAAAAAAAATTAATGTAGTCTTTACCATCTTTAAATCAGTTAAATAGAACCTGAAGGGAACTACAAAACATGACATATTACACTGTGGCATTTTTTTTTTTTAACAAAGCTCCATCAAAAAAAAGAAGCAGTGTGTGAAATGCAGAGTACACCTTTCGATTCAGTGGCTTATAGAACTGCCTTGAGAGACAATAACTTTATCGGTACCTCCAAAAAGATGATTTGATTGGAATTATAACTTAATCTCACTGTAATTTAGTTTTAAGTCGGTCTTATTATCTCATAATAAGATGAGAATCTGAACATTATGACTAAACATCTCCACTTTGGTTTCGTCCACCCAATTTTTAAAATTATCTCAGAGTATTGCGTTGTCTGATGTTGGGATCAATGCCAGGAAGTTCACTCCTGGGAAGACTGGCAGCACTCTTTCTGTTTTCATTTTAATCTTTCTCACTGTTTGGACTTCAGTTTTTGTGGACATTTCCTTATAATCCTTCCCAGATTGATGATCACTAACAATTGCTTCTGTAAAATTGTTGCTGATGTCTCTCCTCTTTGGCATCATGTTGGAAAACACCTGAATGATCCAGACCAGCAGTCTACCAAAACCTACCTTCTTTTAATACCTGCTTTAAAACCACATCATTTTTTATTATGTCCTTATACGTAAAACCTTATAATTTAAAGAGGGTGTTTCCCTTTACCATGACTGTATCTCTTTGACATATTGTTTAAAATATTTAAGGCTATCCACCGGGTTATGCAGGTTTTCAAATGATTTACCGGCTAAACATCATCTGTCCATTTCACACCTACTCTTCTAATTGCTGTCTCGTGCTATGTATTCATTGGTACCTCCCTACAAAGCAATTAAGACATGATGACCAGCAGAAAGAATTGTCTCATGGGTCATGTCATTGTAAATGGCAGCATTTATATTTCCCATTTATTTTCTGGGGCCGTGTCATAGAAATACTACAGGAACTGCCCCCCTAATTAGCCTACTTCAACCCAGACTGGCAGGCTGGCACAGTCTCCTCTGACAGATTGCTGTGGCGACGCATGTAAAACAATCACAAGGCTTAAAACATTTCAGCATATGTTCCACCTTGTTGCATGTGCGTCGCAGCGTGTGACGCTAATTTTAAAAAAATGCACTTTTCTAGTCTAAATATTCCTCTGGGTCAGATCAATCTTTTCAAGGACAAGGAAACCGCCACAGGATGCACGAGGGTCTCTCCTTATCAGAGGCTCACAGACGGCATACCAGGCCCTCCCTGTCCTTATGATGTGGGGAGCCTCAAGAAGTGCTTAGTCACATGAGCACCTGCGAATACTACACGCACATCCACGGGGTGACCCATTACACCATCTGCTCTTAGTCTTAACAAGCTTGACATCTCACAGTGGGGTGGAGGTGACCATTTCATTATGTCCTGACTCACAGGAGAAAATTAGAGAAAGACCCCCCCCCCCCCCCCCACACAAACCCACACAAACACACACACACCTCA
>VOQK01001397.1:37867-49453 GCA_015052645.1 Benitochromis conjunctus
TTACTTCTGCATTGGAACCCCCCCCCCCAGAAAAACATAACTATACTGTAAGTTACTGTAAGACTGTTAGTGTTAATGGTTTGTGACTTCCAGTCCAGCCTTTGTGTGGTCACTTGTAGCTCATAGTGGGTACGTGACTCTAGATGCTTAATTTGCTTATCAGAGCTTTCAGCTATCACTGCTCTTTAAGTATTCTGCCATCTGTAATAAACATAGACCCATCCAGCTCATATCCTGTTTTGAACCTGTCAACATGGTACTTTAGCTGAAGTGTCTGAACTCCTGGGACAACTGTGTGACTCATTTCCATGTGTGTCATTTTTGATGTTGAGTCTTTAAGGAAACAGGGCCGAGCATCCAGCAGGAAGGGATTCCTTCAAGCTCAGACATCAACAACATCCCGAATATTAAAGCCATAGAGTAAAGTCAGAGGAATGGGAGCGAGGATGGAAATTATGCCAGACTTACCCTCTGCCAAGGTCAGTCAGAAGCAGTCTTACTCAGAAATTCTGAGCGTAAACAGCACACATCAAGGCGCGGGAAATGCTGTGTGTCAGAAATGACGTACTTCATCTCTGAATAAGCAGCGATACAGCGATGCTTGTTGTTCCTGTGTACAGGAACTTGCATCATTGATCAGCCACGCGAGACAAAGCTTTCCAGGCCTTGGGCGAAGGAGACTTTAAATATGATTCCAGAGATGTAGATTGGACGCCTTTTATGATTTCAGTGATATTAATGAATATTATAGATGCAACTGACCAGTTTTGGGAGGGTTTTTGATACTGAAAATTTTAATCCATTTAATCTAGAATCATGAAGTGCATAGGTTGGGCCAAAAGGTTGCAAACTAATTCTCTTGAATGCAAAATGCATGTGCTTGCTACAACTTTACACACACGTTTCTTGATTAATTCTAAAAATTAAGAACATTTTTGTGTGAGTGCACTTGCAGTGGTTTTGGACTGTTGAGTACTTATATCCTAATCCAGTATGGGAATCTGGGATTCTTTCATTCTTTAAAAAATTGTCCTGGTGTTCTTAATCATTACTTTAGCTATTATTTTTAATATGTTGTGGTATCTTCCTTTTGTTTGAAAATAAAGCCAGACTTAACAGAATTATTACAAGACCCTCACCAGATACCATATTTTACCTCTTCTTCTTTTTTTGCATGCACTCATCATTGAAACAGCGCAAAATGCCTTTTAATTTTTAATTGTTATATTGCAACCACTGCTATGATGTAACTGCATGCATCTTATAAATGATAAGTGCTGAAACATCAAACCTTAATGGCTGTCCTCGTATTTCGCAAGCTGTCATCAGACAGCCTGCTGGTTTGCTTTGTCTAGCCTCCCCAGTAGCTGTTAAAAGGGGCTCTCTCACACTGCTGAACTTATAACATCACTCATCTAAATCATTACTGCGTCTGCTTTTCAGGATGCATGCTGAGTAAACTCTGTTAGCGCAGGAGAACGCGGCCAGAGCTACAAATGGAGTATGTGGGCCTCCTAAAATGGAAAAGATGCGGCATGACTTAAGCTCAAAGGCATGCTGTCCTTTCACTTAAAAAGAGCTATGGTCCTATATATATATATATATTCTTTTTTTTACATAACTGTGTATAAAGGCAAGGCAGCACCATAAAAATATATACAACCAATTTCCAAATTAGAAATTAGCCATTTACCTGCATGTCACAAGTATCAACTACAAATAGCTGTTAAAAAAAGCATTGCAATGCATATTGTAACTGGCACAATAAAAACATGGATCAGCACAGGTAACGTCGCCCGGTTTATTCCCACACACGGTTTGAGTTCACACACACAACAGATAAGCATGTTCTATCTCTTAAATGGAACAACCACATTGCAATTAGGAAGCACAATAGGAACATCCTCCTCCACATTGAGGTGAAGAGTTATACCACCCTAGGGAAAATCTGCAGCAGTCAAAAACAAGCCAGATAGCGCTGCAGCATACGTGCTGTAGACCAGTGCAAGCCATGCTAGTAGAGAGAGAGGCACCAATGCAGGCCGAGCTGCAAAAATAGGACAGACTCTGCATTTTTGCAAACCTCATGTTAAGGGAAAAAAATCCATCTGGAGTAGTAAGCATAAGTTTTCATAACTTTTGATTTCTCTGTGCTGTTTCTGCTTTGAGATATTTAATAAACACTTTGAAAGCGCTTATAAAAGTTTACTGAAATGCACAGAGGAGAAAAAAAAAGATGCTTCAATCCCTTTTTTGTACATTCTGCAGTAGCGTGCAAGCTTTACCGCCTGTGCTGATTTGGTAATCAGGCCGTGCTTATGGGTAAATGGAAATCTAGCCTTCTCCTTCCCTGGGTTGGCAGCCATGTGCTGGCCTCCCTCTGTGCTTTTGCTGGTCGTCTGTATCTGCTTAGAACAGGTGCCGGATCCCGTTCAGCTGCAGCATTCACAGCACAGGTACGGGTGGGAGGCCCTTGGCTGCTCGTTCAGTCCCCCAAGTTTTCCAGGGGTCCCCATCTGTGTCCCCGCACATCCTCTGCCACATGGCACCTGTCCCTCGACGAGTCTGGTCCATTCTTCGTCCGGCGACGTACACGCCTGCCTGCCACCCCACACTCTGCCTGTTGTTGAGCCACAATGAGATGAAGAATAGCTGCACCCATAATCCCTTGCTGTGAGATGTGTGTGTGTGTGTGTTTGTTTGTGTGTGTGTGTTTTCCCTTCTTTTTCCTCCTTTGGCCAGATTCGGGGCCAAGTACAAATTGTAAACAGGTTATTATGCTGCTGTAACACACTCCAACTGGAAATGCACTCCAACAACATTTAGCGTTTGCTGATGTAAATGTGTCTTTATCCGTCACATAGAGTAGTTTAATTTGGTGGAAAGTTCAGTGCATTTACCGCTGACGATGACGACGACGTTGTAATGGGTTTGCTGTTTGTGTGCTTGCAAAGCTTTGCAAGAAAATTCCCTCAGAATTGCTCAGAACAATAACTTTGCTCCATTCAGCAGCAAAAAATAAATTTATTTTGAGGCGAGATCATGTGTGATCACACAGCATTCAGCAGGAGCAGCTAGATAATTCAAACACAGTATATTCTTACACAGGACGTAGGTTTAAAGAGCATCTTAGTCTCCATGGTGTGCCTTAGTCACCTAAAACAAATCAGCCACATCCTCTTGGCATATAGTTAATGCTAACAACGTCATATAGTGCAAATGTTCATCATCCAAATATGACGTTACTGGACGCTCCCGCTCTAGCTACACAATAGACTTAAGTCCAACCAGACAGTCGGCCTCCTCAGTTCCTCCAGAGGACACAATATTCAAAGTGATCACTGATCACCTTGGTCCCAGCAGATGGATAATACTTTACACAGCTGCAAAAGCTCTGGGCCCCATCCACCCACACCAAGCTTTTCTCTGTTACCTTGACAGTTAGTGTTGCATTGGACCAGTGAGTTGTTTGTTTGCCCAGGGAAGTGACATGACGGCAGAGGAGGAAATAGGAAACATAACAGACTACCTGACAGACTCATTCCATGGGCTTGACCTGAGACTGGAGCTGAGCCAGCCGGCAATCAGAGAGAAATAACAAAAGGAGGCTCTTTTGTTTGTTCAGTCTATATCCTTAAAATCATTGAAATTGTAAATTTGTGGTCCTACAGGTGTATGAAAAATCAAATTAACCAAATTAAATGTATTATTAAACTTGGCTGGGGTGGAGAAATCAGCTGTAAGAGGAAAAACTTAACTGCGCATGTGTGCACTAAATTTAAAATTTACATGGTTCAGCACCGCTGGTTGACACGTCATTTTCTCTTTCCATTCTTGATGATTTATTGCAGCTGGGAAAACAGCAATGGCCATCTTTGGATTTCAGCAGATGGTTCTGACTAAAGGTTTAGGGTGCTGATGAGTCAACTTTGAGCAAGGACAAAATTGAAGATGACAAACTGAGTGTTTCCTGTAACTTCCCAGAGCCTTAAAAGTCACAGATTCCACAAATCTCACCAAACAATCCAAATTATGTCTCTCCTGTGGGCATATCACAGGAGTGACGCTGGCATGCTAATCACTTCATTATCAATGCAAAATTCAAACCAATTGACGTGCAGTAGTTTAGCAGTGGAGATGAGTATGAGATAACAAATGCTTTTTATTACCTATTATTAGCCAAAAACAACATGGCCTGGAATATTATTTAGCACGGTTATTTGCATATGTGTGGAATTTAAACTTGTTTGATTTTGACCACTTTCATGAATGGAAACTATGTATCTCTCAATTTTTCTCAATTTATGAAAATTCAAACAAGCCCAACCTTTAAATTAGGGGTGTCAAACATAAGGCCCGGGGGCCAGAATTGGCCTACTGAGGACACCAAACAGGTCCACTGGACAGCTTTGGAAATTTTGAAGGAGGGAATAAATTTTAGACTTTATTTGTATTTTCAAAAGTTTTACGGCTTTGATACCTCTTTTATTTCCACTCGTCGTACACCAAAGTGAAAGCATCAGATAAACAATTAAATCATGGAGAGTTCCTGTTTTTCTTTTCACTATCTACTATAGAAATGTATTATTTATACAGTGGGTTCACAATAAACAAAACAAAAAGGGCAGTTTAAAAAACTATTTTTGTTTTATAACTCCTGGACAGTCTGCACAATGAGCTAGCATAAACGTTTCTGTAATTTTACACATGTATTTCTTACAAGTTTAGCCCAAAGCAGCACTTCTTTATCATGTGGAAAAAGTGATACGTTTTTCTTGAAATTGTACTTCTTTTTCTTGTATTAAACGTGTAGTTAAACTTCTCTGCACTGACAGAAACAGGATTTTTACTGCTCCAGCTCAAAGCTGGCTGTACGTGACCCACAATGTAAAATGAGTTTGGCATCCCTGCTTTAAATGATAAGAGCTAAATAAAGCATTGAGAAAAAAATATTAAATAAAAAAAATCTATTGTATAACAATAAAAAGCCAGGAGTGTTGTTTGTAATTTAGGAAAACTATTTCAGACACATGGATTTCATGTATATTTATGCGTGTATATTTATTCTTAGCCTAGAATCGCCATGTAGGCCCTTTAGCTGTTGCTGAAATCTGCTACCACTGAAAAAAAACCCACCGCCCTTCATTCTGAACAAACCTCTGCTTTGTTCTGTAAAATATGTCAGATGATACTCAGTTGATGCTTGTGTTTTTGTCCTTGTCCGTGTCACAGCGTCCCACCCTGAGGTGGTGGATTTGATTGTTGAGACATTGCTGGTCGTCTTTACCAAGGGAGTCTGCAGTAGCACCCCGAGCTGACCTTGACACTTGTGAGGCTGATGCCCCATCAGTGATTCCCTTCTCACCTTAAATGCTTGGGGCACCACCCGTCCGACACCCAGAATATGGTTGCGCACATATTGACCCTCCACAGGGTTTCAAACCCTGCAGCTACAGAGGGTAATGATGTAACCTCAGAGAAATGAACACCAATACCAAGCCGGCTGCAAAGACGAGTATATGATGAATGTTGTCATTCTGGCGAGTTTCATCACATCTGCCGCGAGCTGTTTAAAAAAATACACAATTGTGGTTGACTATGGGCAACTATGGGGGTCAGACTTAGTGCGTGTGTTCGCTACAACTGTTGTTTTCAGGGTAACAAGCCCGCTTTAAGCTCATTATTGTGTATGTTTGTGTGATGTGTCTTTATGTTTGTGGTCAAGGTACAATAGGCCAGGTTGACGGAGACTCTCCTGAAAAATAGTGGATAAGTAAAGACGGGTAAGTAAGATGCTAATCAACACGGCACCGTTTCCTCCTGCTGCTGAACAGTGGGTTCCCTTCCCTCACTCTGACTCTTTAATGCAGGGCCCAGCCAGGCCCAAACATCCTGACGGAGAGAGGCTTTTCCCTTATCAGTCAGGAAACACCGCTCCTCCGCCACATCCTCTTTACAAGAAGCACGACTCAACCATTCCCAAAAAATGCAGGAAGACCAGCCAGACTCCAGGATTTGTCAAAAGCCCCCTGAATTCCTTTTATCGAAAAAAGAAAAATTAAAGAGAACAGAGAGGTTGAGAAGGGGAGGAGTGGAGAGTGGAGAGAGGAGAGGGGGGGTGTAAAACATTCAGTTTTTTTTAACTTATTTTTTCCACAGATTACGAAAGGTCTGCATCAGCAAGATATAACGTGGGGTGAGGGGGTGGGTGTGGAAGGGATGGGGGTGGGGGGGTCCAGCGTGCCGAAGAATGGCACCCAGAATAAGACTATAGGAAAACAAAGGACGGTTGAGATGGAGGCGGGCGCCGACGAATGTGCCTGTTTTACACTAATCCGCTGAACCGGGATGAAATGAAAGCGAGAAGAGACGGATGGAGAAAGATGATGTAGGGTGGAAAAATCCAGCAGGGGAGTGGGTGTGTAGAATGGGCCACTCACAGCTAGACAGAGCCTGAAATAGAAGAATACACGGTGACACACTCAATTCAAAGATGGATGTGATCCCCCCTCCCGCCTCCCTGATTTGTTCATGGAGACTAGCAGGAGTCCTGTTATCCTCAGTTATTTTTAATTAGAAATCTAAATGTTTTTATTAGGACTTAACTAGCACTGCCTAAACTTACCTTCCGCAGGTCCGATATGAATCTCCCGTTTATAAGAAATGCTCAAAATTGTGCCTTTTAAAAATCTCCGGGCTCATTATCCAAGCAGCAAATGCCTTAATATAAAAATTGACCTTTATTTTTAAATTATTGTCTTTCACAAACCTAAATCAGCATACAGTTACAGTTAGCATTATTATTTTTCATTGTAGAGGTCGATTATATATTATTAAGTACTTGAGAAGAAGTATAAACGCCTTTCTGTCATCATCATATACATCACTTTGTTCAATTGCATAAGAAATGTCCAAACTAAAACCTCATTCAATTACAACTACTGAGGTAAGACTCCCAAACTAATGAGAGCAGGAACATGATACAAACATTCGAATGGAAAGCGCTGATAAGAGCATTACAGTCAGCATTTATGCAAAACATCAAAGGACTTAAATTAGCTTCTAAAAAGCATCTGTACATGCCTCGCTGGCAACAGTAACTGGTGACATTTACAAGTGGACAAACAAGTCTTTTTTCTTTCTTTCTTTTTTCGACTGTTTTACTGGTTTAGAGATTTCATGACAACTGGAGGTGGCATACTGTGTTTTGTGTCTGCATCCCTGAGGTGTCCATCTCCTTCTCTTCACAGTCCTACAATTGCTCTTTGTTCGTTCCCCGGCTCCAGACAATCATATTGCTCTGTAATCAGTTCAGTTTTTAATCATGGTTGGATTCATTTGCCCTTAGATGCTAAGGGTTTCCCTTTTATCAGCACCCGAGTGCAACATCGTCCTAAATTTCTTCAACGTTTGTAGTGTCTTTGATCAGTCACGCGTTTAACAGGAGTTGTGGCCACGCTTACGAGATGCCATAGTTGTTGTAGTAGGCCGCCGTCGCGTCTGCTAGCACGGAAATGAGACTGGTTTCTGTGGAGCTGCTGGGACACGTAGCGGCAGAAGTGGTGGCGGCAGATGCCACCTGGATGTGTCCTGTAACGGTCATACCGCTGCCCTGCTCCGGGTGGAAGCCGCTCGTGGTAGAGTTCAGGTACTGGTCAAACTCATTGCGGTCCACTTCACCGAGAAGCTCAGCTTGGCTCAGCTGGTCTAGAGTCTCCAGGTGACCTTGTGTCTCTGGTGGAGGGGACAGCTGACCCAGGTGGCCCTGGTGGACCCCGTGGTGAATCTGGGGGAAAGGTGGGGAGTTGTAAAAAGACAGGGGAGGGCCAGGGATCAGTCCACTGCCACCTCCAGTTTGGGACATGTGAGAGATGTGACCTAAGTGTGAGCCCCCACAGTGAATCTGGGTGTGAGTGTAATCAGAGTGGTAAGGGGGCGGGCTGCCCATGTGTGTCTGATTCTGGTGGTGCTCATCTGGACAGGAGACTGAGGAAGAGCAGGAAATAGAAGAGCTACTAGATGTTGAGTAGTAAGAGGGGGGTATTTGCTCGTGGTCCACTGCATCTAATGGGGACATCTCAGGAGGGGTGGGCAGGCCGTAAGGGTAGGTGTCGAAGCTGCTGTTGGAGCCAGCCGGGTCTCTGAAGCTTCTGACGCTGGGCAGAGCAGGGCTGGAGCTGGAAAAGCTGCTGCCGACTCCATTAGGGCTGCCCTCGTCTTTGTCGAGGGGGTGGCAGAGGGCTCGTTGATCTGGCAGAGTGCTGTGGTCAGGGGCCAGCCCACTCAGGAGGAACCCGGGGTCCACTCGCTTGCAGATGCGTTTCAACTGTTTCTTCCGGCGAGGCCGGTACTTGTAGTTGGGGTAGTCCTGCATGTGCTGCACCCGAAGCCTCTCTGCTTCCTCAACATAGGGCCTCTTCTGAGGGGGAGTGAGGGCCTTCCATGACTTGCCTGAATGCAGAGGAAGAAGAAAAAAAATCTGAATATGGTTCAACAAGTTATAAAATGCAATATATATACGCACTGGTATAGCAGTCTTTATTATTATAAAATAAAATCAGCATCTTTTATCTTACAAACAATTTCTAAATAACTGCATAAATTGTTTTTTTCAGTTACAGAACCACATTTCTTTTAATTCATAAGTAAAATATCCAGTTCTGAAAATAAGAGAATTAGAAACGTTGGCATCTTAAAAACGGACTACGGAAAGATTAAACGTCATTGTTTAGAAATCGCAGTTTTAATTAACGTCTGAGGTTCGTGATCATAAACGAGAAAAAAAAAATCTGTTTGATTTCACTGCAACTTTCTGCGTCTTTTGCAGCTCTGAATTACATTTAAGAAACTGACCAACAAGCATTAAATGTCCGCTTTCAAGCAGAACGTCAGTTTTTAAAGATAAAAACTGTGCGGACATATGCGGGCCTCACAGATTATTTCCGATTTCCGCAAGTGCCAGATTTAAAGCTTAACCTTTACCAATAATCTAAGAAGCAGCACAAAACGCTCATTTTCTTCGCTTGTGTGTCTTCTTCTTCTGCCTCTTAACGAATTTACTGCAAACTAAACTAAACTAAATACACGCGGATTCTGGCGATGCGCTTTAAAAGGCAACTCTAACTGCGGTGAAGTTTCATTTACTTTGAGAAAGATAATGATCCACTCCAACTAAAAACATTTTTAAAAGTTTCAACGCATTTTTTAAAAATGTCATTTTAAATGAAATAGCCTATTTAGCACTGCAGCATATGTGTATTAAAACGTGTTTTACTGTAACCGAGGCCTAAAAGAGGAAAAGTAAGTCGAAGTGAAGTGTGTAATAAGTAGCTTAGAAATAATAATAATAATAATAATAATAATAATCATAATCATAATCATAATAATCATAATCATAATAATAAAGCTGGTAACTTTAAATAACTTTTTTCCTCACCCAACATTTTGCTGAGCTCGGCATTGTGCAGGTCAGGATTTTGAATCGCCAGCCGTTTGCGCTCATCTTTGGCCCAAACCATGAACGCGTTCATGGGTCTTCTGATCCGCGGCTCCGGCGCCTTTTCCCCGGCATTCCTGTGAGGACCATGCCCATCGGCCCCGTCTCCGTCTCCCGGAGGACACTCGAAGGACTCCGGCCATGACGAGTACGCGCTGATGAGAGCAGCCATCTGCGCGCTCTCCTCTGCAAACTTACGATGCGCGTCTCTCAAAGAAGTTGTGTTCTCACTGTCGGCTAATTGAGCGGCCGTGAAACTACACAAACATGCTTAAGTAATAATAATAATGAGAATAACAGTAAAATTAAAAATCCACGGCTGCTTCACTCACTCACTAGATCGCTACGGATTTGGGAGAAAGCACAGATGTGCTCAGGCAGCGGCTCCTCTCGTGAGTTATGGTTCAGTCTTTCCTGGTGGATGGGAGGAAGCGCTTTATATTTGAGGAGCAGGTTCCAGGAGAAAACCCCGCAGGACTCTCGGCTCCTCCTTGATTGTAAGTTGCGCCCCGTGGAAGGGAAGAGAGAGAGCGCGCGCGCAACATTTCAACACTACCAACTCTTTAAACTCGCCTCTCAACAAAACAGCACTTTCTTCCTCTGACAGATGTCCCATTTAAGAGATAGTTAGGTCAACTCATAAAAGTAATTCATGATTCTTTCGGGCTATTGATCACCGTTTGATCGTCATCAGCTGGATTTTCACACAGGAAAATAAATACTTTGCAAACCTCGCTGATGTTTCCTTGTTACAGGTGCATTAATGCTCACGTGTAATGATAAAAAGGAGGGTTTTGCAACTTTAGAGTTTTCACGAGTTGACAAGGAAACCTTCGTGGAAAACACACCTAACCTGTTTTTGCAGTCTACCAAAGTCTTTACTCACCAGACTGAACTGGTTAGCTGGCGTTTCCAGATTTCCACTGAACTCTAAGAGCAAGCAGCGTGACAAGTAAAACAAACACATACCTTTTAATTTGAGGGAGGACGAAAACAAAATAATTTTTATTTAAATTGCTGTACCTCGAAAAATACTTTCGTCATATTTTTGTGGTTCTTAATAGTTTTATTCTCTTTTCATGCTTTTCTCATGCTCCCACAAAGAATTGTGATGAGTCTTTTTTTGAAGTTGGGGATGTAGATTAATTTCTGGAACCTGTAAAGAGACCACAGCACACACACACACACACACACACACACACACACACACACACACACACACACTACAAACAAATCAGTTTCCTCCTGTGGCAAGAAGCGGCTGCATATCAAATCCTGGAGTTCCTGTTGACAGGATACTCTTGGGCTGCAGCCATGGAGCAGCTCCCACTCTCTCACAAACACACTTGTCAAGCCCTGTCGCTGATCACAGGTCAGATAGCGTCTTGATCTATATCACGCATGCAGACTACACACTGGAGGAACACTGCTGTCTTCCCTGCAGGTTGAGTTCACAGGCATCAATGTTAAGTCGCAATATGCATCTTTTGCTTGGGTGGCTGTGCCTGCTCCTTACACATCAAACTGAAGTGTCAGCTCTGTGTGAAACTTGCAGTGCACAGGAACAGGATACGGCACCTGAAGCCACAGATTGTGTGTGGAGCAGGCACATCGGTGATATATAGCGCCACATTTCCTCTTGCTTGTCTGACAGGGGTCACACATTGACGTGTAGTCAAAGTGCCAGTGAAAGTCAGCATGGAAGGAAAGTGAACGTGCGAGATTAAGAGTTGAACATCACATTTGCAATTTGGAATTAAAACACATGAGAGCTCAAAGTTGAGGGTTACTGGAATGACTCATAGCTCCGGGTATTAACCGCTGTGTGGGTGAGAGGTGTATCGACCTGCTGTTCACCCTCTAGAAGACATGTGGCTACTGAAGGCCTAGCTGGGTCTGCCTGCATACCAGACGACTGCATGCATTTTTATTTTTTTTATCGAGCCTATATCCCAAACTATTTATTAATAGACTATTGTGTTATTATAAAAAAGACATTTTTGTCACCTGACATGCACGGCCTACTGCTATACTTCCCAATATCATCCTTTTAGTTTCAAAACAAGTGAGTAAATAGAGGTAAGCGGACA
>VOQK01001398.1:7286-17902 GCA_015052645.1 Benitochromis conjunctus
CACAGTTGTGTCATAATGAAAATGGGGGGAATTTAATGTCACCAGGCTCATAAACGGGCATTTCGTCCAGTATAAAGACTTTTCTGGTGTACAGTAATAAGAGTGCTGGATCTTTCTGTCTGCTCTCTGGTCAAAGACCCTGAGACACACAGCGTCTGGTTATTGCCATGCAGAGGTCAGCGAGCCTCCTCGAGTGAGAGTGGGTGTTTGCTCCATGTAGCCCCATTTCCTCTCTGCTTCTGGAGCGGTGTGACTGCAGTTTTCTGGTGGAGTGATCTGTTGTAGGTGATACTGTTGATTTAAGGCTGGACACATCAGGATGAACAACTAGACTTAAATCTTTAATCTGCCTGAGACAGAAGTGGGCGATACCTTGCTATCTCTAATTAATTTACATGTTTCAGATGTCTGTAATGCAATGGTCTCTTAATGGTATATTGTGGTATATATGTGGAAGTCAATAGCTAAGTTGTCTCAGGTTGTTAAAATAGAGGTTTTTCTCCCCACTGTCACCAAATACTTGTCCACTGTGGACTGTCCAGCTGTGGTGGCTCGCTGTCATAAAAGTAAGAAAAGAATAGGATTTTAATAAAAACTTGCTTAAAACTAAAAGTTACTTATTTACTGTGTTCTGTTCAGGAATGTGAGGAAAATACTGCAATTCAGAATCTTGTAACATGTCCCAGATTTGATCTGATCCTGAAAAGAAAACAGGTCAATGATGAGTTAGGAAAAAATAAACTACCACATGCAACGCCAGGATGTGGTAGTTTGGTAGTGCTAGCCCAAAACAAACACAAAATACCTTCCAACACCGGGCAGGTTTTACCTTTATATGATATGTCATGTATTTGTATTTATGGATAACATTTATGATTTTATTACTTACTAACAGGAAAAAATAACTGGAACAAAGGTAAAGGATATAATGGACAACAGGTAGCGTGTTTTCCTATCTCGTTTTGGCAGATCTGAAAAGGGGAGGCGATGCCATCTCAAGTGCCCACTTGTGGCGTAACTTAGGATCACGCCACACTTAATTTTGTTGCTTTTATTAAGGATACTAAGGCCTTTGTTTGGCAATTTTTTTTTTAATAATACAGCTTAAGGTCATTTTAATTCACTTTCAACAAAAATAAAATGTTGGTTTTTGATTGAATTACATACAAAAATTGTGGCCATCTTTGCCCTTATTGATTCGATTTAACAGATTGAATGAGACAGTCATAAGTTTGAGTAAATCTCTTGGGTTTGTTTGAAATCCCAATAGTGCTGCTTAGCCACAAGCTTGCTGACAAGTAAGCCTCCATGTGCCATTACCATCACTGCATGATGCCCCCTTAAACACACATCTGAGGCCAGCACAAAGACTTGCACACACACTTCTAAAGAGCCCGTTGCCCTTTTATTAACCTTATTAAAGTTAACAATGTTATTCCAAGCTATACCTGCATGTTCTATCAAGGTTTACGGCCCCCGCAGAGCATTTAAAGGTAAGGGTGGGTCAGCCATCCACAGCTGTGGAGGAGGTGGGCGACACTCACATGAAAGTCTGCACATGGAAATCTTTCAATGGGACAATGCTTTTACCAGATACACTAATAACTCTTTGGCTGCATGTTTGTGTGGTTGCAACAAAAGAGTGATTCCAGTCATCTTATTTTCTCTGTTCTTGAACACCCCCTGTTGGAGAAGGTGATGCCTGGGTAATGATACGGAGTAATGAAACACAGATATTGTTGTATTGGAGCCCTCTGTGAGCGTTATTGTTTCCATATACTCTTTGTGTAGAACGAATGCATATGTAAAATTCAAATCTCTAAGTATTATGAGTGATATGATAAGAATCACAGAAAAGTCAAACTTAAAAGTACATTTTTCCATCCTTATGTCAAGAATCCGGAGCATCTGGTCCTTAGTCGGTTTTAACTTGTGGGAGACATTAGGGAGGCTTGGGGGAGGACTTTGCCTGTGCTGAGCAGGGTGAGGGATCCTCTGAGAGGTTCCAGCCATTTGTCGTGGTCGATGGCCAGTAGCCGGCTTGGTGCCGCAGTGATACAGTACCGAAACACAAGGATTTGTTGCCACTGGAAGAGCTCCCTTTTTCCAGTTACATCAGAACTAAAATTTCCACATCACTTTACCAAGAAAAAATAAAAACCCAGTCAAAGGAAGCAGATGTAAAAGGAAGAAAATGAGCAAGCGCAACTCGGAGAGAGGAATGATGACTTTTATTTGTTTGAATACGAAGAATTCTTTCTTTTTGTTGAGGTAGGATGAGATCCTTGGCTGTTCCCTTCCAAAGCACACAGGGTACTAAATTGGTCATTGGCGGGCAGGGCATGCTCACTTGCATTACAAAGAACCTGAAAACAGCTTTACAGACCATGTGCTCTGTTTGACAACCAGGCCATGGGATGTTGAGTAATAGTCTGCACTCTGAGACAGAGAAAAAGATTTAGAAAGTAAATGTAAAGGATGAATTTTTACATGCTGCTATTAATGAACGAACTAATGAAGTGTTTCAGGTGCTCCTGGCCTGTCTGACTCGTGTCCCTGGAAGCTTGAAATCAGGAGCTGGTCACGGCTTTGGACAGAACATGCATGCGTGTGCCAGAAATGTGCTGCTGTTCCATTGCCACAGTAAGCGGAGGTGGCAGGTCATTTGGACCTGGCTAGCTTGTTGTGGAATCTGTGTTTTGTCTACCATGTTACAAAGCATCTAAGCTTAGCCGGCTCAGGCGGGGCCAAACTGCAGCCTTTCACCTCCATCTGGGGAAAGAGGGGCTCCGGATGACCACTGCCAAATTGAGCCTTTCCACAGACTTTAGGACCTTCTATCACCGTATCCAACAAACACTGTACTGCCACTTTACTCTCCAGCCTCCACATTTTATGTATCTGTCTTTAGCCACAAGTCTGTCGCCACATTTTCTGTCTGCCTAAGTATTCTTCTCCATGCCTCCACGTCTTTCCTTACCCTATATATCATTTGGTGATTTTTGGAAAGTGTCATAGGAAGGCTTTTTAGCCACTCAGACTTGGACAAGATGCCAGGCTCACTCTAAGATATTTCATTCTAGACATTTTTCTAGTCAATCCTCATCTTAACTTCAGTGTGACTGTTAAAACTGTTGTAGCTGAAAATATTACTGACTCCTCGGGTGGTTAATGGATCCTGCAGACTCTATGCAATCAGTTATGTTGATTAGAGATGTCCTTTTGTCCCGAGCTCGGTCTTCCACATGCTTGACAGCACTTTTAAGCATAAAGGTGTGATGAAGCATGGATGGGTTAGGCATTCACTGCATGAGATGAAATAAAATAAATCTTCTTGGAACAGTCTGGCCTGTCCTGTCCCAGAAACATAACTTTGATAAGTTCCTGCAACCTCGATTTCTTTCTCCCCTTGAGTGAAGCATGATCTTAGCGAGAGCCATGGATTGTTTGTAAGCCCTAAAAATAATAATAATAATAATAATAATAAAGTTTATTTGTATAGCACATTTAAAGACAAAAGTACACCAAAGTGCTTTCCAGAGGCCATAATACAGATAAAATCACAATATAAAAATATAATACAGTACAAATATAAAATAATAAATAGGCAGACAGATAAAACCACACTAAGTTGGCTTGAAAGCCAGGTTAAACAAATATGTTTTTAGTCATGATTTGAAGGATTGAATGGAATCTGATGCGCGAATGTCAAGTGGAAGATTATTCCATAATTTAAGTGCGGCAATGTCAAAGGCGCAGTCGCCTCTGGTCTTCAGCCGAGACCTAGGTTGCAGTAAGAGCAGTTGACCCGCTGATCTTAGTGCTCTCTTAGGACTATACAAACAGAGGAGATCCACTAAGTAGTCAGGTGCCTATTTAAGATTTTATACGTGAACAATAGTATTTTAAAATTGATTCGATACTTGATAGGAAGTTGGCTAGAACGGGGGTGATGGGATCATATCTTCTAGTGCCGGACAGAACACGTGCTGCGGCATTTTTGGACCAATTGCAATCGGAGAAGGGAAGATTGGAGCCCCAAGTAAAGAGAGTTACAATAATCTAACCTGGATGTAATAAATGGGTGAATAAGTTTCTCAAGGTCTCTGCGTGGTATGTAAGGTTTAGCCTTAGAAATTTGGCGTAGTTGATAAAAACCACTTTTTACCACAGTAGACACCTGTTTATCCAACTTAAAAGAGCTATCCATAAAAACCCCAAGATTCCTAACGGTATCAGTGAGGTGAATAGCAACAGGCCCAAGGATACCAGTTAGTTGTCCGAGAGGCATGTTTCTATCAAAAACAATAATTTCAGTCTTCTTTTCATTCAGGGTAAGGAAATTACATGATAACCAGTCTTTAACGTCCCTCAAACAACAAAGCAGGGGATGTAGTGAAGATGAAACATCCCCCGTCAAGTGGAGGTAGATCTGAATATCATCAGCATAGCAGTGAAAAGAGACATTATGTTTTTCAAAAATAGAGCCCAACAGCAACATGTACAGGGAGAACAACACGGGACCCAGCACCGAACCTTGAGGTACACCGCAACAAAAAGGGGCAAGAGAGGAGGAAAATTTTCCCATCCTGACAGAAAACGACCTCTCAGCGAAGTAAGATTTAAACCATGTAAGGACATGGTATCTAGAGTCCAGCCTACTGTAGTGAAACGGTCAGTATGTGATTGGAGTGACGGTTTCTGAATGGACTCATTCAGAAACCATGACTATCTCTGAAGATGACATTGTGGGTCTCTTTCCCTGATCCTTTTAATGTGGAGACTGGTGAGCTCATTAATTGTGGTAATGGGAGGCTTGTAGGCCTGTGAGGAGCACAAGCTCCTGCTGTTAAATTTCAGGGCTGCTTAACGATTGTATCTTGCCTACTGATTCTTTCTCATAGGTGATGCCACTTGATCATTACAGGAATTGCTGCTGCTCCTATTCTTTCCTCCCACAGAGCAAACACTGCTTGGGGACAGAGGGCTGATGACATACTGTCGTGTTGGCTGTGAACAAGGACGGCTAAACACTTTTGTTTGACACCGGATTCAGTTTATGCGTGTCCTCCCACCTACTGTCTGTCTGGAGTTTCTCCCCTTGGATGAAAACTTGTTTGCGTAAGTACAGGAATCCTCATCATCACTGTAATTCTTATCTCTTCCTGTTGAAGAAACCCATCTTTGGTTTGAATGCCATTAATCTTCGTCTGCCTGCACGGACACTTTAATCAGGTTATTTATATCAATTGGTATCTCAGATGTTGTGCTCCTTCGAATGATTCTTGCTTCAGATGATTTTAAGGTTTTGGCTAATACAACAGCCATGGCTGGAGGCGTGATGCTGTCAGCCTGTCTGTTTATCCCACACTGGTAATGAAATGAAGTTAGTTAGTTAGATGTTCCCTTGGAGTACAAACAGCTTGAGATTTTGCTGCTCATAGGTAGTTATTTTCATGCTTAGATGAACAAACGTTGTTACTGTCTGGTAAGAGTAAGAAATTCAAATCTCTGGGTTCTCACAGTGTGGTTATATATAGATATATATAGATAGAGATATAGAGATATCTCTCTCTCTCTTTCTTATTGTCTTATTGTCTCTCTCTCTCTGTCTCGCTCTGTCTCTGTCTGTCTGTCTGTCAAAAAGTCAAACCACTGACATTTAAAACTGTTGTGTCCAACTACATGTTGAACATATAAACATAGGTTAGAAAAGCTATCTGGCTTTAACGTGTTAAAAAATAAATGATTGATTTTGGAAATATTTTATTTCATGGGTGAATTTTTCCTGTGCAGGCCTCAGCTTTATGCTGGTACTGACCTATCAAAATACAAGAACACGCAGGTTTGAACAGAAGAATCTTTATTTGAAGCATTATTTACCATCACTTCTGCTGCTTTGTCAGTAAAGTTGTCAGAATCAGCTACTTTGAATTTAATAAAGGTTTCCTGAAATTCAAAGCAGCCTCTGGACAAACATGGATGCAAAGTGCACCTTGAACGTTTGAAGGCACCCCACAGGGAGGAGGTAATTCCACTTTTCTTTACTCTCTGTTGGTCTTCCTGTGCTATGCTTGAGGCGGTCGTTCCTCTCTCACCTGGAGAATAGGAAGATAAATCAAGCCTTGAGTGGATTAGTCTACACAGTCTGCAGCTGCTGCTTTTGCTGCTGCTCGTGTGTCTGCCACCATTTTTTTTCCTGTAATGATGGCCCTCAGACATATTCACAAGGCAATATTTGAAATACTGATCTGCTGAAAAAGCTCCCACATGTTGTCACAACGCTATTCCCCCAGAAGTCTGGCGAACCTCACGGACATTGTGCTCTCTATGTTCCTTGAAAGATATATGAGGGGGGTCAATAACTCATTCGGCACCTGGGAGAAAGTGCAGTTGCAGGAAACAGAGTCAAAACCCAGCGTTCATTTCCTGTATTCGAACAAGTTCATTTTCAGTAGACATGCAGACAGTTTGTCTTTCTTTATGTACATCAGTTCAAGGAGGGAAATGGGCTCAGCATCCACGCTGTGCAGTCGAACACACAAAGTTCCACACAGACTGATAAATTTGTCTCCCAGCAATCCATATGCCCCTACTGTGGTGTGTGTAAGCACAGAGTGCTGAAGTTACAATGTTATTGCAAGAGTCATATTTTACTAACTTTGTAGTGGTAGTTTAGTCCCTGTAATTTCCTCATCATGCGCTGCGCTTGAAAAACCCCTGAGGCTGTTGACCTATGCGACTGGCAATTTGATGTGTATCATGTTTAATGCATTTCATTGTCTGGGTTTTTTTGTGTGTGTTTAACATAAAGGGGATCTGTGAAAAACACTGTTATTTTCTGTGACCGCTGAGGAGGTGTGGGCGTGAGAGGGGAAGTGCTGTTTGGCAGTCAGAGTGGTTACTTCCTCTATACGGAGCACTTTGGAGACACTGGCTTCTCTGATTTCTCTGAAGATCATTTTGGTCATCCTGCTGGACTTGGGGACCTCGGGGTTGGGCAGGTCCAGGACTGGCCACAACAGAACCTCGTGGTCCACTACTAGACACTGCCAGGCCCAATACACGCCGCTGCTGCACGAGAGGGTCCAGAGCCACCGGGCAAAAACAAATGAAATGAGGCCAGAAGAGCCGTACAAGAAGCAAGTCAGTCCTCCCTTTAGTGGTATAAAGTTGGCTCAGTCTTCTTCTTTCATCTTCTCTTATTTTGATTCTCACCGTCTGTGCTAGACGCTGTTTGCATATACATGACCCGTACATGTGCTCATGCATCTGGCCCAAGATTTATCTCTGTCTTGACTTTTTATAGTGGTCCACACACAGTGATTTGACCAAGTCTGTGGTTGTTTTCTTGGCTCGTTCCCCCGCCCCTCTCTCTGTCTTCCTCCTTGCTTGTCCACCCTACATACTTATATTTAATTTCAGTTTTGCAGAGTCCTTGTTTAGCTCTTGGCTCGTCTACTGCTCTTTCTGTTGTTGTTGTTGTATGAAATTTGTGTTTTTAGGGTCACAGGGTTCAGGCTGACACATTGATCGCATAAGGCGAGTACAGTGGCAGCTTTTCTCTTATCTTTTTGTCAATTTTTTTTTTTTTTCTGACCTGCTCATGGAGCTGATGTGTTTCCCATCGTGTCCCATTGGCACTAGCATCACACAAGCTGCTGAGGTTTTCTCAGCATGGACAAGAAGGAATTGTTGTCAGTAGGAATAAAGAGTTCAGTCACTGAGAGCGTGGACAGGAGGGGAGGCTTCACACCGGGGAGAAAAAAAATTCTTTGGGACTCTCGCTCTCTTCCCTCCCCCCGACCAAGTATCTCAGAACTGCCAGTACTAATGACATTACCATATCTGTTTCCCCCTTCCTCTGCCCTTTCTACACCTATCACCTCATCTCATGTCTCTTTAAATCCTGTTTTGAATATATTATGTGAGATGTTCTGTAGGGAGTTCCAAGTTGTAAATGATTGAGAGGGCCAGCTGCCCTCAGACAGCTTTTGTTAGCTACAAAGCAAACTTTCTGGTGATGAGGATGCCAGAACTAGGCACTGCATGGTCCCATACCAGGGATAATATCATACGCCATGATACAGTAAAACCACAGGGTTTAGTCTTATTAGACTTGTGCACATGTGTTGTGTGTAAAAGTTCTCTCGGTCCATCTTTCCCCCTTTTGTTGTACGGTTTTCTTTACCAGAGAAACGGTGAGGTATGAGGCGCTAACACTGCACAGGAATTGTGTCAGAGTTAAAGAAAAGGGCGGGACATCATACTCATGTATCCTGTGCTGTATGTCCACTTAAAGGTCTCAGACTCAAAGCCCTAATCAGCTCCAAATGGAAAGCAGCGAGTTCAGAGTGGCAGATGACCGTCCGTCTGTCTGGGTGCCCAGCAGCAGCAGCATGACATCATCTCTCCCACAACACATTCAGAGCTGCCAGCTCACACTGACTCTAACCCGGTCAGATCCCAGTTCAGTCCGTCGTTCGTCCAGCAGTCAACCATCAATCAGTCATTGTCAGCTCAGACTCACTCTGCTTCTGTCTGTGGTGATTGTCTTGTTTCCTCTCTCCTTTCTCTCTGTTGCCCTGAGCTCTGATGAAAGACGCAGAGGTAGCCAGGCCACTTGTCTTTGTTTGGACGTTTCAGTGTCTCTGCTGTGAATATGTTGAGAACTTCTTCAGGTGATCGGTGTTGGTTCAGAGGCTTTCAAGCACCGTGTGGTTGTGTTGGTGGAGTTTGAAACTGGGGGGCCTTTATCGGAGAATTAGTGAAGGGGTCTTTGATGCAGGTCGACTGCATTCTGTATGGGCCTGAGCTTTAATGCATCACCTAGTTTGGTGGATCACAGCCACGCGAGGACCAGAAGTGAGCAGCAAACACGTATCTGCTACCACTCTCCATCAGCTGTGCTCCAAGTCTGTGTTGTGTTTGGATGTAACTCCGCTCACTCACTGGTTTTGTGCGCTCTCCGTCTTGAGTGCTTCACCTCCCCCCTGCTTAATCTTGAAACCATCAGCTCCCCAGTCTGGTTGTCTTTAAATTGAATTTGAAATCTTGGTTCTTTCTATAAGCTGGGTGAGTAAAACCCCGAAAGGCCTTGTGGATTTCAGCATGTGTTGTTCTGAGTGGATTCAGATTCAGCCACGGGCCTCCATGAGGCCTGCGTCTCACACTGTAACCAACAAACCTTACACATGCATTAGTGATGACCTGTGCATGGCTCACATAGGCCTCCATTAATGCAATGTCTGTTCATTTCACTTACTTCAGATTCAGCTGCTGAAATGGTTTAGTAACTGGAGTGTTTACAGACAGTGAAGATGTTGCATATGTGCTTCCCTGTTTCTAATCACGGACCTCAAACAACAGGAAGGGCTGGAACAAAAGCAAGAAGTAAAGGCCGGGGGAGGGAAATGGTTCATTGCCTTTATGTTTCCTCTTCTTTCCAGTGGCGAGCGAGCAATATCATCGTCTGTTTGGTCGCTTCAACCATACATTTGTGTTTTTGTTTTTTTTTAAATGCGTAATAGAGTCAGCGTGGAGGGAAAAAGGAGAGCATCCACAGATTATAATTAGAGGTCTAATCTGTGTAAGTATGCACTCCTTCCTAAAGGCACTCGTACAGGACTTTGTGTGTGTTGTTTGTACGTGTGCATCTGCTTTCTGCCTGACTCTGTGTGTTTGGGTGTATTCATGCACACATACAGCACTTGTGTCTTTTGCTGTGCATGCAACAACTCATACCTCCCACTCCCACGCTGACCCCCTGCTTCCTCTTTCCTCCTGCAGGTCTGTATGAGCTGCTGGCAGCCCTGCCATCCCAGCTGCAGCCTCATGTCAACTGCTCTGAGGACAACACCTTCCTTCAGGATATGTTTGGAGAGAGAAGTCTCCACTCGCTTGTTAAGGTAAAACAAACACAAACTTTTTTTCTTCTAGAGTTATTGGAAATGTGCCTACATATTTTCTGGAAATCATGTGTTGTTTAACTCATATACACGCACACACTCATAACATTTAATTTAAGCTCTATACATATGAATACCTCGGTTTAACCAAGCCCAGCTTTAACTGCACATGTAGATTGTTTGCAAAGTTTAATTGCCAAGGAGGCAGACAACTATATTAGTCAAATAAAACAATGAAAGTCATGAAAAGAGGAGCCCCCCTGCCTTCATACATTACAGAGGCTGTTGCCCCGTCTGCTCGTCCAGATCTTCTAATTCCTTCCTGTAGCAGCAGGAAGAGGCCTGTGGTTTGGTTACCGCCTGTAATTTACAATACTGCTACCGTCTAGCTTGAAAACATCATCAGTTGTGTTGTGAGGAGTAAAAACTATGTCTAACATTCCTAAAACAGATGTTTTAATTGCACACAGCATCTGTAGCTGTTCAGTGTGACAGCAAACAAACTGCTTTTCTTGTCTTTTTCTGTCCTGCTGAGTGATTCTCTGTCACACACTGTCACTGCTCCATCTGTGTGTGTGTGTGTGCGCGTGTGTGTGTGTGTGTGTGTGCGCGCACTCCCACATGAGTGGATTTGGCCCTTCAGATGTAGAAGTGGCCCAGAGCGTCTCTGTCACTCTCTCCTCTGCTCCACCATCCTCCTGGAATGCT
>VOQK01001404.1:1925-13154 GCA_015052645.1 Benitochromis conjunctus
TTTTGTGTTAAACAGCAGTGATCTGCTACCACACAAGCACGTGTTTTACTAGGACATCAGCATTAGTACTGAAACTCTGCTCTGTCATTGCTGTCTAGTCCTCTTTGACCTGCTCATGTATTCTGACCAAGCAGACTAGCTGGTTTGTGAAATGTATTGCTGAAAATTAATAAAACAAAATATATATACATAAATTATATAAAAACATTATCAGATACTATAGATATCGATCACAATTTTTCTATCTAAATATGTAAATCTAACCTAAGAAGCAAGATATTTCTTTTAAACTTGTTTTGTTTCATACAATTTACCACAACATTGTCATATAAGTAAAGGGTTCATTATTGCTTATTATTTTTACTGTGATCCTTAAGTTTAACATGGAAGAACAAGAAAGTGCTACATTTCAGTGCTGCATCTTTTACAGAAAACCTGACTGCAGCTGAGGGTGGATGCCTGCCAGTTTAAGACACGTTAGTCTTTTTATTCATTAAACATTAGACTCACGTGGTACTTTGGCTGCAAGCTGCTAAAATAAACGTGTTTTGAGTTTGTTTTTCCATAAAGGCAACAGGGTTGCTGTCCATGCTGTCTACGGTGTAAAATACAAACTCTCAGGATGCATAAGCCACCAGGGTGTGTTAACTGCACAGGATGTTTGCACCCCGATGTTCAAATCAGGGGTTAATATTTAGATCAGATGACATGATTTACCTCAAAACCCTGCCACCTACGTGAAACGACAGATATGACACTATGAGGAATGTATTTGTTGCACATCTGACAACATCAGTGTTTGTTGGCCGCTTGTTTCGACTACATACGGTTAATTCTGTCACTTCTTCACTGACAGCAGTGTAAAAGGAGATTTCTCTGCACACCTCCATGAAAACATTACGAACCTGTGGCCCCGCTCATGCAACACGCCAGTACCGCAGCGCTCTGCAGGAAACCTGTTCACTTCATGAGCTTTGTTGGACGCACACAGTCTAACATACTAATCATGTGTCAGTAAACAAAATGCAACTCGGACCTTTTCTGATATTGTGGCTCGGTGGGCACTACTGTGTCACATCAACCTCTGTACTTGTCCAAAAAGACGAAGTTTCACCTTGATGACAGGAAGTGACATCCCAGCGCCCTTCGAACCACCGCGTCCTGATGGAGGCTTTCTTTCAGTCAGCTCGGTGGTGGAAACACGAGGAGAGGTTCTCACTCACCTTGAAAACATCTCCGTAGGTGCCGCACCCAATCCTATGAATTAACTCGTAGTCATCCAGCGGGTCCAGGAATGACACTCCTATCCGGTCCATGTCTGGAGACACCTCTTGCTGCTGCGGGGATCCTTACTGGCTTTTTACTCACACATACCCACTGTATCGGCGGAGAGAACGGAAGCGCGGGCAGATGAACTCTATAAAATAGCCCAAGGACGACTGATCGGAACCGGCTAATTATATGGTTTAGGCAGGCAGAAAGGCAGCGCAGTGACACAACCGAGAGCCGCTCGAGTCACAGCACGCGTGAGCGAGCACGGTCCTTGCTGCTGCAAGAGCAAGCCTCCCCCCTCTGCGCGCTCCTGTGCCCTCAGCTCTGTCCTCGAATGAACATCCTTTTCAAACGTGGCAAAATCAGCTCTGAAATAAAGCCTTGGCATGAACACACTTAAAGGCATGATTTTCCAGCTCATCAGACTACGAGAAAACTTGTTTAAAAGTTTCAACTTTTAAACAAGTAATAATTGTGACTTCTCACATCTAATTTGGACAAAAAATACTGACGATTAACTGTTTAGATGCTAATTTTAAAAGCACCACATGCTCAGCAGTGAGGTGAACATTTTTGGCTCCTGTCTCAGTGTTTACTGTTTAACTGTAACACTGACCCCAGCTTCATGCATCAGAATATCCTCCATCTGTTTCTGAACACATGGTGAAGTAGGAGGCTTTCAGCACTTTGAAATATGAATTTTTATTAATTCTGATGTATGGAAATACATGTGGGGATATAACTGTAAAGTACATCTCACATCATCACTTAACTCACAATCTGACCCAGCATTTTACAAGGTCTGACTTTGACCTTTTGCTGGTATTCGTGTAGCACTTTATGAACTTCATTTGAGTTTTTTGAAAAAAAAATTAGTATACACATTTTATAGTGACATATTAGTGATACTAAATTTTACATTAAAGTCCCTTTTGGGCCTTCATCATAATGAGGCCATGCATTCTGTGCCTTTCAAACCTGTACCATTTCTGTTTTGAGTGGATATGACATGGAACTTTAGTGCACGCTTGTCAGCTGACATCACTGCTGTCACTGGCTCATCTTTGCCTGGTCTCCAACTGAGTCAAAGAGCAATAAGTTGGGACTTTTTCTCAAGCAGAGGTTGTCTCGTCTCTGGAAGATCATCCATGAGAAAGGCGAGCCACTAATGTCCTGTATGATGTACCAGAAGATGACAATGCCTGTTTAAAATTGATATTACTTTATAGTGGACAGCCACTTACAGCCTGTGAAGGTGTCTTTATACATGTAATACACATCACTGGACCACATCTCATTTTATTTTCATCAGAGCTTTATTATTGCAGATAGAAAAACAAGAACACAAACCACAAGTCAATCAAATTGGATGTAGCAGTGCCATCTAACGTGGCTCTGTCTCAACAGTGCATGGTCTTACTGCTCTCTTCTCATTGTTAGAAATCAGTCTAACTCAGCTATTCTCAAAACTAAAGGCCACCTACTTTAAAAAAGAAGAAAGGCAAAGTAAGGCAACATAGAGCTGATAAGAAAGAAGCTGTCGGCAGAGCAGAGTGGACAATGTTACACAGTAACTATCCTAAATTTAATCACTTCTGAGGCTTCAGTCATGAACAGGTTAGTTCATGTTGGTATTTTACACATCTGAAAATCATGTTCTGGTCCTCATCACTTTGGCTTTAAACATCCAGACAGCATGTAATGGATACCTAACAGGCAGCGTGTCCAACTTGCTGCCAATTAAAACGCAAACTGACGATCAAACCAGGCACATCTCCAGAAATGGTTTCTTAAATAAAAACTCAATGAAATGTTCCAACCTGATAAGTGATGCTTAACTCAAGATCATCTGTGCATGTCAGATATATTGCTCAAACTAGGAGGATATTGACTGAGAGGGCCCTCTGGGTGAAAACACTGGTAAAAACTTTGACAAGCAGGATCGAGGTTAATCAGTGTCCCCGTCTCTGTTCACAGTATATCCTACAGTCTCTTCCTGCAACAATCAGGATGTCTACAGTGACTTACGCTGGCGCTTCAGGAATGACATGGAGTAATCCCCCGCCGGAGTGCTCTTCTGCCTCTTCATCTGGACCTGTGACTGTGCAGTGAGCTGCAGCTTGATGGCGCTGGAGTTCACCTTGGCAGCGCACAGGAGCTCCTTCATCCCCTTCATCTTCTCACTCTGAAAGGTGATTACAGTGCCAGCTGGCGAGGGGGGTGCCTGCTCCTGGGAGAAAGGAGAAGATGCAGAGTCTGGGAGGGGGGACTTGGGTTTTCCTTCAATGTCTCCAGCACGTAGTCCCTGGGAGGAGCGCCGGCGGAGCCCTCCTTCTCCCACCTTCTTGGGCTGAGCTGCCACTGCAGCCGGCTGGCTGCACGGGGAGGTAGGAGCAGCAGAAAGAGGAGAGCTCTGATCCTCCAGCTTGGACTCCCTCCTTGGGCCACGCCTGCGCCCCTCCCGGAAGTCCTCGCTCGACTGATCGTCATCGTCCTGGGGATCTGGCTCTTTGGTAATGATTGTCACTTTCTGACGCACCTTTGGAATCAGAGCACAAATGTGTGTTTAGCTAGAAAGCACTAACATGTCTGTGCCTCTCCTGCAGTCACGGGCTAGTTACCTGAGCATCAAAGCGACTCAAAGACTGGACAAGGTATGTGGCCCAGCCCACATGAAGAACCGGCGTGGGACTCCCCTCCTCCCACTTGCAGATGCCATCATAAAAACGCAGCAGATGGGCAAAGCACTCAGGGTCCTGCAGTGCCGAGACAGCCGCTGCCTGCTTGGGGTGATCCTGCAAGAGTTAAATCAAGCTTAATAGATCCAAAGTCACATTTACCACACTGATGCCACATCTGTCAGTGATTAATATTCACTATTGCTCATGATGTGTATCTAAGCACATTAATGATGCCATTCTCCACATACAGCCTGTGTCTGTGGGTGTATAAACATTCACCTTGTCCCCTCCTTCTGTCCCCTCTCCTCCCTCCTCAGGACTCTCTGCTGCAGAAGCAGTTTCCTTCAGCAAGGTAGGGACAACATCATTTGCAATGTCAAAGAACTCTTTGTAGATCTCCTCATCCTCACGGAAATAGTTATAGCTGCAGGAAAGTAGAGAAGGACCTTTAATATAGACACATTATGAGAGGATCTAACATGCTTTTCTCCTGTCACAGCATGAAGTCCAGCTCTAAAAAAGTATAATAATTAATAGTAAAAACAGGATCCTGTGACATGTGGCAGACATGACAACAAGTGAGGAACAAGTGGACAAGTTCAAAAGAACAACGAAAAACAAAACAAAGCACAGGCACATATTTCTCTGTGAGGCAGCTGAGGGTGGGCTGAACCTGAAGAACAATGGAGAGCAGGAAACGGAAGCTGATGGATGGGGAGAGAATGTGTGTGGTGGGTCAGACCTGCTATTTATAACTGCAGATCATGAACAGTGTGTTTAGAGGGAGGAGAGTGCATGAGGATGCAGAGCTGGATACTTCCTGGATTGAGCACCACACCTTTCCAGGCCAAGTGTGACTGGGCCCTTTGTGGTGGCTGGGTTTTTAATAACAAAGCAGACACAAAGCACCCAGCAACACAACTCCAGTTTAATACAGGTTTTCTTCTCAAATCTAGTCTACAAACATGAGCAGGAAACACAGCCGTTGGTTTAGTGCCATCTTGTGTTCATCTGCTGAAATAGCATTAATGTACAAACCCACTGAGAAATACAAAGGTCATCTGGGACAAGCTAAAAGAAAAATTGGGAATGGTATCTAGTGCCTAAATAGCATTATTTAAAGGAATTCTTGACAAAGTGAGATCAATATAATTTTGTTGTGTTCTATTTGTCACTTTATCCTAACACATTTCACTAGAACTCAGCCTGAGCTCATCCCGCTCAAGTTACCAAACACTTTATTCCGAATCATCAGCACGCCTGGGGAGGAGCTGTGAGTTACTGGACACTTCCTGGATCAGGAGTCTAATTAGCATGAACTTACTCCTGCATGACCTGGGCGGCCTCTGCCCAGGACCTCAGGGCCTCCCGCACACTCTTGTGCCTGTAGTGGAAACCAGCCAGGTACATGTAGGGGTAGATGTGCTCGTTGTTATAGTGCTTCTGAGCAGAACTGACAGCCTGAGAGAGAGAGAGTGAGAGAGACCAGTCAAAGACTTAGAAAGTTACAAAAAAAAATTATGTTTGAGTTTCATGATGAGCAGCAAACCAAAAGCCACAATGCCAGTATCTCAACAAGCACTTGGAACTGAAAGAGTAAGTAGCTGAAACAAAACTGAGCCTAGGAGACGAGAGTAGGTGTTATCCAGAGTGATCCAGTAGGTGTGCAACTTCCTGCATGCTTTCACCATCACTCCACTTTAAAAAGTACCGCTTTCAGGCCCCTCTTCTATGGAATCAGTTTCCAGTTTAGATTCAGGAGACAGACTCTCTCTACTTTTAAGATTAAGCTTAAAACTTTCCTTTTTGAAAAGGCATGTAGTTATGGGCTGGATCAGGTGACCCTGAATCCTGTCTTAGTTATGCTGCTGTGGGTGTAGGCTGCTGGGGGATTCCCATGATGCATTGAGAGTTTCTTCTTCAGTCACCTTTCTCATGTGTTTATTATCTTGGGTCTCTTGGCTTCTCTGTTCAGCTGAGCCTCAGGTTAGCCTCAATGTTATTGGTGATTCTGCCATGTCCTTAGAGTCACACACTCAGCAGTTAATTAGGAAATGCCTTTTTCAGCTAATATCTCTAAATTGCGAACCTTTTGCTTTTTGTGTGCTTGTATTTCATCTCTTACATTTTAGAATTCATTTCAAAATCTTAGTACTGACTTTTAAAGCTCGGAGTCGTGACGCTCCTGCCTACACCTCTGATCTTTTAGAACCCCACGCTCCCTCTCGCAGCCTGAGATCATCTAAAGCTGTTGGTTCCACAAACACGTTTTAAGACCAGAGGAGATAGATCTTTTACAGCGGTGGCCCCCAGGCTGTGGGATGCTTTGCCTCCATCATTACGTTGCCTTGATTGTATTTATTCTTTTAAACAGCAGCTAAAGACTCTTTTATTTAGACTGGCACAACTACAGTTGTGCTGTATGATCGATTGTGTTGTTTTATGCACATCTGTTTTATGTTATTGTGAACGACTTTGTGGTTCTTATCCTGTGAGGAGTGCTATAAAAGTAAAGTTATTATTATTTTTTATACGCCACTCTGCATTTAATTATTAGTTATTATTAATCTCTGGCTCTCTTCCACAGTGCGTCTTTGTCCCATCTTCATCACCTCACCCTCAACGGTCGCGACAGATGGCCGCCTCTGCCTGGTTCTGCTTAAAGTTTCTTGTTAAAAGGGAGTTTTCCCTTCCCACTGTCAAGAGCTTGCTCAATAATTCTTTTTACTGTTGGGGTTTTCTCTGTATTTTCTTTTGTATTTTCGTCCTTACCTTACAATATAAAGTGCAGTTGAGGCTACTGTTGTTGTGATCTGGTCCAATTTAGATAAAACTGAATTAAATTACTCCATTAGTGAGAATACTGTTGACATCTCCTGCAACAGGTACATTTAAGAAATCATCAAGAGTTGCAACAAGTGCAGCCGACATACACAACTGTACACAGAATTCCAGATGTAGTAATTAGCAATTTTGCTAATAAGCGCTGATCCTAATCTGATGTATAGTCATCTGACTGATTTGTTTAAGCATTAAATGTGACATCACAGTTCAGGTTTATGTACTGATAAGCCCTTAGTAGAACAGAAAGTCAAAGAGGACTTTGAGCTGTTACTACCAGTGTCTGTTCTGCACAGTCTGTCCACTAGAGTGTGCCGTAACATTACAATATATTATAACTACGCGTGACTTCATCAAAGGCCTCACAGCTTAGCCACCGAGCAGAGCATTCAGCATCTAAGTTTGACATGTCCTACCTGCAGTTCTCTCACACAGCCAAAGGCAGAGTGAGGGTGTTATTTATCTTTGCTACAGTTGTTGGGACAGTTGTAAACAAACAGCCCGTCACTTTCAGTGTTGTTAGTACCCCTTCCTTGATTTTGGACTCGATTGAGCAGTAATGCTTACTCTAGCTCTTTTTCCAGTTTATTATTTTTTGATAGTGACCAACTGGCAGCTGATTCCCAGTAGCTTGTATTGTATAGACAAAGATAAAATACTAGTGTCTCATCTTCAGCCCCACTGTGCCCTGTAACCACATTTCTGGTGAAAACGCGTCATTAACTAATGCAGATCTATATGAAAAATGTGATATAATCATATATAAATATTAAAGCCTGTAAAATTCTTCCCTGCTTACTGATATGTGACCTGGGAAACTGGTTAATGTCTTACCTTGAGGTGAATTTTCAGGGGGTTCTCTTTTCCTGGAATTGGTTCCTGGTCCTCAAGGTCTGCCAGAGTGCCCATGGCCATGGGATATCTGGTGTGCAATCCAAGACAGAAGCACAGTGTGAACTTCAATGAGTTACTTAAGCCTTTTTCAAATACAGCATATGCAACATTCCTGTTTTCTCCAATCTATCATGGTTGCCTTAATGACCCTGACAAATTCATTCAGACAACATTCACAGAACCATCCCAGGTAATGGTGCAATATTGTGTATAATGCATAATATAGACACACAATAATAATCTGTGACACACAATATTCAGAGAAGTCGGGTTGTAGATGTAATCATCAAGCTGTACCTTCTACATGACAGCTCTCAGCTGTGTGAGCAACAAAGACTTCAGCTCCTGTTAACCTGTCATTAAAACTCTGACTAATCACTAACAGCACCGACCCAGTCTTCATCACAGTAAAGAGTTCACTGTAATATTGTATTTTATAAACTGTATAATAGGTAAGATATGTAAATATTACAGCACAGTGAATGAGGGAGCAGACTCACACAGTATTCTAGTGTTTGCCTTAGCCAACTAAAACTACATAAACTGTCTTTTTAACTCTGCAAGGTGGGTTTATGAAATATGTTCAGACTTTAAGGCTTTAGTCTCATGCCTGAAGGTTCCCCCTTCCCCCTTTTATTATTGTGGTTTCGGTCATTCTCTAAAAGCATTGTGTCTGTCAGTGGGTAGAAACTAAAGATGGAAGGAAGATTATGACACTGTCCTAATCTTGGGTCAGCGTGAATTGTGTAATGCTGGCAGAGGTACATCAATTTTACTCCCTCTCACCATAAAAGTTTATGGTCAAGTGAGCAAGGGTGCTGCTCAGATGGTGTCAGGCGTTTCATGGAGGGCATATCTGAAAAAGTCTTTAATAAATTCTCAGTAGTGACTCTTACCTGTCCAGGTCGCCTCGATCATACAATAGCCAGAGGAGTTTCTGGTAAAGCAAGGGGAAAAAAATAAAGGTGAGAAAATGACATGCAAACAGATCGTAGTGTATTTAAATACACTTCAGGGATGAGACCTATACACAATTTAAAAGATGGCCACAGCTCAGAAATACAGTGGCTTGCAAAAGTATTGGGCCCCCTTGAACTTTTCCACATTTTGTCACATTACAGCCACGAACATGAATCAATGTTATTGGAATTCCACTTTTCAGTTATTTATTTGTAAAAAATGTTTGGAATCATGTATGATTTTCGTTCCACTTCTCACGTGTACACCACTTTGTATTGGTCTTTCACGTGGAATTCCAATAACATTGATTCATGTTTGTGGCTGTAATGTGACAAAATGTGGAAAAGTTCAAGGGGGCCCAATACTTTTGCAAGCCACTGTATCAAGAAGTGATGGGGAAAGCCTTTAAATGTTATTGAATCTTAAAGAAACCTCAGCATTTCCTTTATGTGTGCCTGGATAGACTTTCAACATCAGTACAATGTGTTGTACCATTTTCGAAAAAAGGTGTACGTTATAAAATTACAATGTAATCACAAACTATACAAACTGTGTTTGTGGTGCTTCACAGTATGAGCCCTGCTAAAGCTGTTTATTTTTACAAATGTGAAATGGAAATGCCTCTCTGATACAATAAGATTAGGACTGCAGCTATCAATTTTTAGTAATCAATGAATATATTGATTATTCCATTGAGTAATCAAGTAATCAGATAAAAAAATACTTTTTGTTTCATATTACTAATAAAAAAAAATTTCTTTCAAAATAAATTGTTCACTGGTTTTCATTTTAGAAATTGCAATGCTGTTTGTTTCATCCATCATCAATTTCATTTGTCAAAAAAACCCACAACACAACCCAAACCCTTTGTATTTACGTGCCACACTAAATTAAATTTTCTTAAATGCAAAAACATATAAATATACTCAAGCAGAGTCAACGTCAAACAAAAAAGATAAATATGCACTTTAAACTAAGGCATAAAATAATCATCTTTACGCCGTCTTCTTGGAAGGCTTTACGAGTTTTTGTGTGTGTTTCAGCATGTTTAAGTGTGCAAGTCAATGAGTGTGTGTCTGTAAGCCTTTAAAGGAGAATGTGGTGGTTTCAGTGAGGAATGTACATTTTTATTGGCTTGTGAAAAAAGCTTTGTTATTTAGTATTTTCTATTATTTCACTTTTAATCTGAAAAATGTTATGAAAACCTTAAATAAATACAGTCTAGTACACACCACGCCCCCCTTTAGACACACCCCTGTTTGCTTCCATGTAAAATAGGATGGCTGCTGTCAGCCTTCAGCAGCTGTATAATTTAAACATGGCAGCAGACAAAGTCAACAGTTCATCTGCATATTTTAAAACAACTTCTGGAGACTTCCTGCTGATGTTTTGCTGTGTAAAACAAACGGCGCTGATGGAGGAGCTACAAAGTTCACTTTTCTTCACGTCAGAATTTTTTGATCAGGTGCTTTGATGAAGGACTCCTGCTGGCTTTTTCTCAGTAAAGGTTTTAATGGTCATTACAGGAACAGCGCTCCTGTTTACTTTCACTCAATCTGAGCTCACCGTCTCAGTAACAGCTCCACCTCGTTGCTCTTCGTGGTGTGTGTATGTGAGTGTGTGTTTGTGTAAACAGACTCCGGCTTCAAGTTAAACTGTTCCAGCGTCATCACCATTGGTGCTGTTGTGTTATCAGTGTGCGTGGGCTTGATGTTGTCAAACGTATTCATACGCTGCTCCTAAATACATTTGCACTGCAGGTGAAACGCTCAATTTCACGTTTCCACTGCAACATTGACCACTACAGAGCTGTGCATTGAACGAGGCATTGATGCAAAGAATTTCTCTCAAGATTTTTTAATAATAGAAATATTCAAAATACTTGATGAATCATCAGCCCTAGATAATATAAGTTAACATCAGCTGTGAAAAGCAGATACACAATTGTTAAACAGACTGGTACGTATATTAGCCCTTTTCTATTTCAGCATTCAAAACACTGACCACTACAACTTTTATCCCTCTCACACTCACACATCTGGACTGTGGGAGCCAAGGATAGATCTGCCAACTTTCGACAGGTAGATGACCCACTCTACCACCTGAGCCACAGCCGGCCCAGCCATGCATCATTACCCTGTAAGTGCAGGCCTCACCTGTTGCAGCAGCAGAAGCTCGGAGCTGTCTGTGTGAAGGTCCAGTGATGGGTTGATGGCACAAACCATGAAGGCCACCTCCATGTTTCTGTCACACTTCATGTAGGAACCCTTCAGATACAGCCAGCTCTGAGGGAGACAAAGGATCACAGCTACACGTTATGAATAATTGTGAATGGACTGGCTCTTATATAGCACATTTCTATTCTACTGGAGCACTCAAAGTGCTTTATACAACATGCCTAATTCACCCATTCATACAAGCACTTTTTCCATGCCTAAGTGCTTTCTATCTAACATTCACACTCCGATGGATGCATCAGGGAGAAACTTGCCCAAAGATATCTTGATGCATGCTCAAGCTCATCCAGGTAAGGAAAAGAGTTGATTGTGTTCATCTGGACGTTTTCAGTGGGAGAAATGTT
>VOQK01001413.1:13320-26260 GCA_015052645.1 Benitochromis conjunctus
CCTCTCATCTAATCTCTCTCATTTTTTTTTTTTTACCAGATTGCAATCGGCGTAATGAAAGTGGTGCAGAGCTTCAACAAACAAGTTTACAGGTGCATGTTTCTACTAAATCAAGAATGTGCACAGAGCTCTACACAGTAACGCAAACATTCTTCCACTCTAATGGGTAACAAAAATGTACAAGGAAACACACACACACACGCATTCGCGCACACACACACACACACACACACACACACTAATGGGATATCTCTTTAGCTAACCTCACTAGTGATGGCTCCAAAGCTGACAAGAAATTTCACTGGTGTAACAGCTGCAATCAGCACATAAATAGCACTGTCTACTCCCATTGTATCAAATCACAGCACTAGGAAAGTAAACCCCTGTGGGCCTGCAAACCCTTCTAAGCATTGAACAAACCTCAATGGAAGCTTTTATGCTTGGTTATGTGCCTATTTGTTTAATCAATTTACAGTGAAATAAAGTTTTTTTGGAGATGAAATGTAGCAAAGTCCTACTGTATGCTGATTTAATTGATTCTATCATTAAGTCTGACCTGTCTGCACATTTTTCCAGGTAGGGTTTGGACATAGTAGGTTAGGTTAATAGATAGGACATACATAGTTCAAAGACAAGTCAGGTATACCAGAGACTGGGTTTAAATAAAACAGTGGGTCTATATGGTAGCTCTATAAGGCACATGTTAAGAGTTTCTTCCTCCTCTGTTGTAAAGCTACCCCCTACAGTCTTTAAAGAGTTAAGTCATCAACCAGAATATATATATATATAGGACTGAGCCCAGCCAAAGATGACTGTTGGTGATTTATTCTGTCTGGGTGTAAAAATCACTTAAATCCATCAATCTATCAATCCATCAATTTTAACCGCTTTTCCAATTCAAGGGCCTGAGTCTATCCCAGGTTTAATGGGCCGAGAGCTGGGGTACACAATAGACAGGTTATCAGTCCATCACAGTGCCATTCAATCCAGTGATGGTATAACAATTATAACATCTATCCATCTACATTGCAAAAATGTCGCTGCACAAGGTCTAGCCTATTCACTTTTTAATCTCAGTTCACAACATTTTCTGCAGATTGTTGATGGGATCTATCATTAATTTGCAAAACAAATAAACAAACTAATTAAATATTTAAGCCACAGGAGAAAAAAAAAGCGGTAAAAATGGAGAGAAAATCTGGGAAGATGAAAAAAAAGTGAGAGTTAGGCAATGGGGAGGAACAGAGGATTTGAGAATTATAGCTTCAATTTCCTGGGAATGCGTGGGTGACGGTAACGGAGGGATCAGCCAATGCTCTTCCCAAAGTAATGGGATTTATGTGCAGCACAGTGGTTTACAACCAGGTAACAAATGCCTCTCTTCTCCATGCACACACTTCGACTTCCTCTCTTCCTTTAACTCTCTGTCACTTTGTCATCTCCGTATCTTCAGTATTCTCTCTTTTCACGTCTCCACATCTCTGTCATACCTCGGCATCAGCCTCCATCCTGCATTTTTTTATAAACCCTATGGTTTGCTTTCTCTCTCACTGGGATCCTGTGTAACCTGTTTGAGATTTAATTTGTCTCTAAGGTAAAGGCAGAGGGGCTATTGGGGGGAAATTGGCTGGAAATAAAAGCATAAAGGTTTGGAGAGAGGCGTAAGCTGACAAGAGCTCTATGTTTGCGTATTGTACTCAGGCACAGTGCTTGTCACCATCACCAAGTTAGTCAGAAATATGGCGGGAATGCAGGCTGGCCGATGGGTTTGGAGATCAAGTAGCAATCAACACTTTTTTGCTGATCATTGGTGGCAATATGAGTAAAAGTTTAGAGTGTGATTGTTAAATGAGGGGTTGGCAGCTATTACAACAGAAAAAATATTCTGAAACAAAGAAAGGCTCGACCTTAGAATACGCTGTTTATTTAAAGCTCATATAAAGTTTATTCAATTTCAGTTCAGTTCAAGTCAGTTTTATTTATATTGTATCAGATCGCAACAATGGTCATCACAGGTGGACAATTAAAGACATCCATTTAAATAACATAATTTTAAACTATTTGAATCGTTGCAAAATTGCCATGAGTCCCGAGTGATAAAAAAGAAGACAATGAAAATTGAATTTATATAAGAAGAAATGAAAAAAATGAACATTTAGCAATTCATTATTTAGTCTTTAGTTTCAACTGCAGTTTTCAATCAAAGAAAAGGCAGACCTTGTCACTTTGAAGTCAAGCGTTTCTCAACAAAGCGTTTTGAAATATTTAATCGTAAGCCACAGACACGATACTCTGACACAGCTGGATCCAATATAGAAATGTAGGTTATCCTAAAATATCCCAAAGCACAATTTTTGTGTTGTTCATGGCTGAAAAAGTGCAGTGCAAACTGTTCCTTGAAAAACACCGTATTCAAAATTCCTTGGCGTTTTAAAGCTATATATTTTTTTAAACTGTGAAGTTCAAAATCAGAGCGTACAGAACTAAAATTCTCAGACTCTTAAAGCCCCAACCAATGACTTCACAAAAAATGATCAAGGCAGCCTTGAGAGCAAATCGATTCTTGCCTGTGGTGTGGCTGTACATATCCCCACAGTGATCCCCTAACTAGAGTGGATTTGAGAGTGATGAAGAAATGTCAGAGAAATTTATGAACTGAATGGTGAAATGTTTTACGTGGGGGTACACCACACATACCATTCAATACATTTTTATATTTCTATATAAATAATAGAATTTAATTTTTTTTTAAAGTAAATATAATGGATCCGTTTTAAAACAATATTTGACTTTTTAAATGCTGTTTAAATATATGTCTGGCTTCTCTTTCTCTCTCACTCTCTCTCTTTCACATAACCCTTTCCTGGCATGGATTATAGCCTTACATAAAAGTGACTGCGCAGGTGCAATAAAATGTCCTACGAGAGGTTTTAGTGTACTGAGGATTATTGCAGATTGCCCATTGATCTTCAACTTTTCAAGGGGGAATTCATTTGCAGTAGGATTTGCCTCCTATTGATAATAATAATATATATCATGCAATTGTACAACTGCCATATTATCTTGAAGGTATAATGTGGTATGTGTTATAACAATCAATAAAACACTAAAACTCACACGTACAAATTAAATTCTCCCAATTTTTGTGTGTGTGCCCTTTCTTCTTCTTCTTTCGTGCAACATACCTGACATTGTTGTTTTGGGGTTTGTTTGTTTTTTCTGTTTGTTTTTTTTTGCCATAAAATGTGTTCCATTTATGTCAATGTAGAAAAAAAGGAGAAGAAAATCTTCAAAAAAAATCTACATTGACACCCGGAGCTACATAATAAGTGGAGTTTCTAACTTAATCAAAGGCACACAGTGAGAACTTGTCAGAAGTCTGTGATGTATATTAACTGTAAATTATTTAACAAACCTGACAATTTGTGGTGGAAATTTCTACTTAATTTCTTCTTTTATTCCCCTTTGTGTATAGAAGAGCAGTTTCACATTTTCCATTTCATTTCAATTCAGTGTTATTTGAACAGTGCCAAATCAGCTGGATACCGTAGTGGTAAGACTACACGCCTTTGGAGCGGACGGCCGCAACTATTATAGAATATTTTAGGTCAGATTAAGAATTTCTTGTATGACAGAAGTTATTCACTTCGAACCAACTTGGTTAAACAAATTGGCCTGCCCTCTTTCTTTTGTTTAATATAGTCATAAAACGATGAGAAGATAAGAAGCGAAAATTACTTTAAAACCTTTGAAATAGGGAGCAGGAGGTTATAAAGACATTAGCTGATTTATGGGTTTTGACACATATATTCTCTCATGCACATTTTCCCAGTTTTTTGAACATGCAGTTTATTACTAATACTAGAGTATTTTTCACTTATGGTGAAAGTCCATCTAAGTTACTCAATGCCACACATCCGGTTCATGTTCCATTACCCCCTAAACCCTTGTACGCTACCACTTTAAATAACATGACAAGCTCCAGAGTATGCCCCCATGTTCTTCTTTATGAGAGGCAAGGGAAGAGGATTTGGTCTCTGATGACAGTTACTAGAGGGCAGAAGCCAGTACTAAAATCCCAGGGTAGGATTATGATATAAAAATCAATCAATCCCCTTGTCCCAGTGCGGTGAATCAGCAGTAATGGTGTGACCTAGTTGGATGTATCTAATCTAAGCAGTGAGTGGTGCACAAGGACAAACAAGGGGCTCGGGGAGGAAAAGCAAAATATGCTCATTAAATGAATATTATAGAAGTTAAAAAAGCGACTCACTGTCTGCTTTTGTCTTTTACAATTTCTCTATTTCCATCTTTGTGTCCATCTGTTTATACCTCTCCCTCTCTTTGCCCCCTGTGTATTTCTCTGTTCTTTGTGTCTTTGTGTAATTTTCTTTGTTTCCGCATCTGCCACTCTATTTATTTCAGTTTAATACTTATATTCATTTTGGAGATCTGAGTCTACAGATGTAATTTTCCGAGAGAATGTTTACACCCTTGAAAGGAAATGTTTGTTTTCTTTTGAGATCAAGTCTAATTTTTAATTCTTATTTATTTTTGTAGAAAGTGTCAAAATATGTGCTACAAAACTTGAGACCTGAAATCGATAGCAATTAGTTTTTGCATTACTACATTTGCATTACTGCATTACCTTCAGGTAGTACTTAGTGATTTAGGTGATTTAGGAGTATCTTCAGTTTATTTATGTGAGCATTTAACACTGGTGCAGACCTCTGCGCTATGTAAGGAAACACATTAATGCAGTGAGTTAATCTGGATTTATTTTAGGAAATGCAGTTCTCTCTATTCTTTATTTCAACAGTTTATCTCATTAGATATCTGCGCTGTGTTAGGGCAGGTTAGGAAGTGAAGAAAAGTGCACACTCAGACATAATCACACTTCATCCCTCCCGCTTTAACCGCATTTCTTTCCTCTTTTTTTGTAATCACAGACATGTGCACACAAAGAAACACACACACACACACACACACACACTAAGCGGTGTGTGTGCTTTCCATCAGTCTGTGAGGCTGTGAGGTCCAGACAGATTGGTTGCTTTGGCAAGCTTCGGAGCCCTGATGCCAGGGCCAGGCAGGCATTTATTGCTGTGTGTGTCTTTGTGTGTGTGTGTTGACTGCGCTGTGGGAATACAATTGATCTTAGCCACAGGAGCCCAAGAGAGGAAGAGAAGAAGGCTGGGCCAATGGTAGTGAGGAGCCCCTGTCTTACATAGCGGGAGCATGAAGACCTGTTTGTTTTCCTTCCCTACTTGTTGATTTTAATGCTGGTAAATTGTACGACTCACCATGTTTGGTTGTCCTTTTGGTCAGTGTCTATTAAAAGTGCATTTTCTCATATTTTTATAAGAAAAAATTGTGTTGTAAGTGTTGTCTGCTCTAATTAATTTGGTGTCTCTGAGTTACAGCTGATTTACCTAATACTGAAGTATTAGCATTAATTATTAGTTTTCTGAAATATTTCAGTAAGCTGTCCATCTGTTATTTTTTTATCCAGTTCGTTTTTTTGGTTGTCTCATCCTTGTGTGCGCAGCCTCTTTTTCTTTCCTTTTTTAAACAACAGAGGTGGCGAATTCTGTTTATTTTCTGCCTAAAGTTGTCACAGTTTCTTCTCTTTGACTTCTTTTATCTTTCCCACCTTTAGCACACTTTAGAAGACTCCTGGAAAACTTTGTATTTTATCTCAAAAGAGGCCTTATTTCTCACTGGATAACATCTTCAGTTCATAACCTGTAAATATATTTTAAAAGTGTCACAAAAACTTGTGCTCATCATGAAAAAAAATATATACTCTATAGTATTGCTGATATATACTATATACTGTTATTGCCAATGAAAAGTAGCACAGTCTCGTAGGAAAGTGTGAAATTACTGATCTATTGTACAAATTTATAATTTTTAATAATAAAGGCTGTAAACTTGCAAGATGCATATTTCTGGGGGGCAAATAACAGCAGTGGGATTTGTCCCACTGAGAACCTAGCAAAATGAAAACTGAAGTTAATGCGATTTACACTGGGAAAGGTTCCAAATTATGTCCTTTTGCATATTTTGCATGTTTTTCCTTTGTCTGCAGAGGTTCCTTCCAAGTACTCTGGTTTCCTTCCACATTCCAAAGACATGCAGTGGTCATAAGTGAGAACGTGAGTGTGAGGTGGTGTCTATATCTCTGCGTATACCTGTGACAGACTGGTCACCTGTACAGGAGGGCGTACCTCACCTATTGCCCTGTGACAGCTGGGCTGGGATAGGCTCCAGCCCACTGCAACTCTGAATACTCTGGATAAGCAGAAGAAGATGGATGGATGGATGGATAGATGGATGGATGGATGGATGGATACAAAAGTCCAGGACAACTGTCAACCAGGGTCCAAGTTTAAAGTTACTGTGTGGTAGCATTGTGCTGCAGTAGTACTGTAGTGTGTAATTGTTACATATCTACATACATTACACTGATTTTACAATCATTGTATGTGCTTCTTGAGAAAAAAAAAACAGCATTCCAGTCTTTGGTTGCATATATGACCCTCTGATGTGTTTACTAGCAGTATGATATACCTGACATACTGCAGTACTAAGCAGTATGTCAAGGGAATATTGATCTTTGGAGTTTTAAACTCATGTTTGGCTTTTAAGGCTCCATGTTTATTCAACAGCCTGCTTTCAACTGAAATTGCAATTCACTCATTAAAATTAATTAAATAAAATTAGCGTAAACTTATGAGAGCAATGGCTCAGTGAGAGAAAGACAGAACCTAGTAGGGTTTTAACTCATGTTTTATTAAATCTGACAAGGACCTTGTTGTCAAATAAATTAAATCTAATTACTTAAAGGAAATAAATATAGCTGAATAATGGGTTTCAAAAACATTTCAAACACTTAATTATCAATCAATCTAGGCTAGCCGACATTTAGCAAATTAGCTTAGAAGAGGAGAAAGAGGAGAAAATAAACACAATAGGGGGGAAAAAATCATTTAAAAAATACAGCTCAGACAGGCATGGCCCTCTCCCTTGTGGAATACCATACTGACAGTAACAAACCTGACAGGGTTGTCAACGGCAACAATGTTGTCGTAAGTAACAGAGTTGCTGGGCGATGGCGTGGAGATGGACAGAGCGGTGCAAAGTGAATTGGAGATAACAGGGAGTGTGACAACTGAATTACAGCTGACGGCCCTGAGATGAGCTCTCAGCAACCGTACAACAAGACAGATAGACAATATCCCACACTGGGAGGCAGGCAGGAAGATAGAATGAGACCGTATTTCAGTGGAGAGTCAAAAGCAAGAGGGGAAAAAAAAAACTCACTAAAAGAAAAGAAGACAGAGGGAGAGATCATACAGGAAGTGAGAAAACAAGAGGATGAAGAAAGGAATCCTATTTCCTGAACAAGTAAAGATAGGAGACACTTTAACAATGAGAGAAAGACAGAGAACTAGAGATTCCTGCACAATCACAGTGCAAACATGGTCAGAATAGTCAGGTAAGATGGGATTATTAGAGGAAGAGAAAATGAGTGCAGGTACATCGACAGAAATAAAACATCTTGGCTTTGTAAAGTCGGATACAGTTGTGGTCAGAAATGTATATGCATTCATCATGGGCATGATTATCTTGGTAATTCTGAGCTTGATTGATAATTAATTTTCCATGGTGGAATGATTGTATCACATACATCTTTAATGAATTTGAAGAACAAGAATTATGTGCACAAGTCTGATTTTACTTTAGATTTTCTCTAATCCACACAGGGTCACAGAAGTATACATATAGGCCCAAATGTATACATGCACTCACTTAAAGCTCTTAATAACTGGTGCTAATGCTTCTACACTTTCTTTTGACTTGACAAGTCCAAAGCTTTTTAATTTCTCATTATCATAATGAATCAAAACAGGGTTGTTGTTTTTTTTTGCCAAATTAAAAAAATATATATTTATTGGATTTGAGTAAAGAGTAAAGGTGATGCTTTCTAACCTAAGAACACTATACCAACTGTCAAGGTGGTACAGTCATGCTCTGGGACTGTTTTGCTGCTAGTGGTACTGGTATGTTGCACCAAGTGGTTGGAAAATAAAGGAGGAGGATTTCAAATTAAGCCTCCGGAATGGCCTTCTCAAAGTCCCAACCTCAACCCTGAAAACAACTAATTTAAATAAACTCTACCGATTCTGCCAGGAAGAGTGGAACCATCCAACCAGAATTAAACTTGTTGTTGGCCATCAAAAGAATATGGTTACTAATGAACATTAACCAAATATTTGTGAGGACATATATATAGTTCTTTTAAATGATTAAAGATATATGCTGTAAAATCATCCCACCCTGGAAAAAGAACAGTTCAAAGAAATCATTAAAAGCCCTGACATTCAATGAGTGCCTGAGTGCATGCAGTATTATGAGTTTGTCTTTTGTTAATATTAACATTAATAATATTAACAACAACAGCAACATTAATAATAATAATTAATATTATTATAATAAAGCATTGTATTAATACAGTACAGTACACCCATACATGTAGCAGCTCGAGTATCCCGAGTGTTCTCATGTTTTTTGTTTTGTTCTTCTTAAAGCCCAAACACATACTTACAGTTTAAACCATAAAAACAGCCTTTTATAGGCATTTTTCATTCACCCCTGTCCTAAATCTGTGGTTATTCACAATTCGCGGGTGTTCTGAAAACGTAACTCCCGCAAATTTCGTGTACTGTATTAATAATGAAAAACAACTCAAAAAACTTACTTGTGGCATTTGTCAGCCTGAAGGTGACGGACTTGTCTTTGATGTTACACACATTGCGGACTGACACCTGACAGGTATAATCAGCAAAGTCCTTGGGTCTGAGATTTTTCAGCTTCAGCACCTTGGTCTCACCCTGAATAGGAGAAACAGGACCTCATGCAACATCATGCTGGATTATTGTGCTGTAAAAATAATTTTACTCCGTAATCATCTGAGTATTAATTTAATCACATTAACATTAATATAAACATTAAAAAAAACCTAATATTTTCATCGTAATCCATGAACCTGAAAACCCAGAGCTTTTATTTCAGTCTCTTCTAAACTGGGCTGTAATCTTGTGCAAAAGTCTTTTTAATTTTTGATGAGCTTTAGTATGCTGAACCGGGTTAAATACAAACTGAGAGAAGCTCAAATATTAACATAGATACATGCACACACACATCCTGCGCTTGTATATTGCACGCTCTGGTTATCAACTGAAGCATTTCAAATGTTCATTCATTGTCATTTGATTGGTACATTCACATGCAACCATCAGGAAAATGAAACTGATCTGGTTCAAAAATAAAAACTAAATCTGCTCGTCTTCTCCCTATTTCTAAAACCATGCTACTTGCAATCTCAGCAGTGTACTCGCTTCTTCTCATGTAGGCATACACACACCGACTTGGACACACAAAAGCAGTCACACATCTCTTAACATCACTGATGATTTTCAGATCAAGGATTTGAGTCTGATACAGTAGGCAATGTCTTAGGCAGCCCTGAGAAGAGCTTTGCTGGCTGGTTAATTGAACTCCAGGGGCTCCGCTTTGTTGCTGACTGGTGCTTTGATAAGTGAAGAAAATGGGAACAGTTGTACTAACTGAACAATTGTGTGCTCAGCCTGGGGATCAGGCTTGGGGACTGTTTATTTGGCAATTTTTTCAGCTTACTGGATATTGCTGGGTAAATGAACAAGTAACTGACTGTTCAACTTGATGGCCAGTTCATTTTAACCTAATTAAAAGCGTGCTTGTCTTTCTGTCGACAGAAAGGAAGAAAAACAATCTCATAATGCTACTATAAACAACAAAATAAAAGTGTAATACATAATTATTCATGTTTTTGCTAAGGCATTGCAGTGTACCTACCATTTCCTAGGCTTCCTGACATGGTATATTTCTAGAATTGTTGGGAAATGTTTGCTTAGAGTGATTAATGAAATTTTTAGTCATTAACACGGCCCACGTGATTAAAGTTAATGAAACCTATTATGCCTGGCTCATGGTAATTTTTGGTTGTTTTACTTGGATTTCATAGCTTGTAATATTTTAATAATAGGAAGGATGCATATTTCCCAAAAGTAGGTTAGACCTTCAACCAGTGAAGAGTCCAGGACTTGCATCCACGACATATTATGTATTTAAATATATGTATTAAAATGTCTTTTTGTGATATAAAGTGTAACTGCACAAAATAATGTGATATAGAATTGTAGTTAGCCTTAGTTGTGCTCTATGTAGCGCTGAAAGGGCTTTTTCCACTTCAGAGGGTCATAGTGAGTTGATAAGTAAGCATAGTGTCACACACTGCATAATGTAATCAAAACAATGTTACAGGCTACAATGAAATTATTGCGATCATAAAAATAAATCCATCTAAATGATATCTCTTGCTAACTGTCTGATACATACAGCTCCACAGGTCACTGATATTACACATGGAATCGAATCATGCTAAATAGAGGTACAGATTTATTGCAAGTCCTTTAATGCCAAGTAAAACATGCATAGTTTCAGCAAATCCAAAGCTTATCAGTCTTGCCGTGGAGAATTATTGGATTGAAAGAGATAGTTCAATTCTTATGACAACCTTACGTCAATGCTAATTCCAAAACAATGTCTAAGTAAACATTGAATGTTAGACATTTTCAATTAATAACCATGAGATAATTAAATATGTTCAGCTGGGCGAGGCTTTGTCTTGATGGTAGAAAAGAACATGGTTGAAATGGGAGAGATTTCCTGAGACACGTTTTGAAGGTAAGGGCAGAGCTCAGGGAGCGACTGCACACCTGGCAGAGCGTTTGTGACGTGTACGTGTTCATGTGTACCTGAGTGTAAAGAGGCTCGTAAATGTCCACTCCATTGTCTTTGCTCTGCTCGATGAGCATATCCCCACGTTTCCAGATGAATCGTGCGGGGGGGTTGGAGTTGACGGTGCAACGCAGGAATACTGTCTTCTCCTGGTAGTAACTGCCGCGCACATCGCTGATGGTCTGGTGTACTGTCAGAACTGGTATATCAAGATCTGCAAAATAGATGGTGAAGAAAACAGCAAAACTATGAAGATTTTAATAATGCTCCAAGGAGAAGATTGCACATTAGGCTATTACTCCATCACACAGGGAAATAAATAAACACCGAAATACAGTTTTATCTATTTAAATCACAATTTCTTCACAGTATTTGCAGTTCAAAAGGCTTTTGATTTCAGGAGAAAACACTGGCAATAATATGTGGCAGGGATGAGATCTGATAGCTGGGATAATACTTGTAAATAAAGCAAACAGTTCTAGTTTGTTGTCCACCCACACTGACCAAAGCTGTCCAAACAGTCACCTATTTATTTTACTTTTTAGGAGCACAAATCTGTGTTTATAATTTCCATTTCTTAGTGTGACTCTCAAACACTGTGCATTCATATTTTTTGCTCCGCCTTTTCCCCCACTTGCTTCATTTTTCCTGGGCATTTCCTTCATGGGAGTGTCGTCTCCCTTTTCCTCCACTGGATGGGATTTCAGCTGCTGTCACGAGCATAGAGGCTGCTCTCCCCTGGTTTCTGCCATCTCTACAAAACTCACTGCCACTTTCACTCCACATCACCATCCCTTCCTTTCTATCCTCTCCTCCTCACTCTCTGCTTCTATCTCTTCCAGGGCAGAGTGGTCTGTGTGTGTGTGTGTGTGCGTTCATGTGTGTGTAATTCTGATTTTTTGCAGCCTAATTGGACTGTTGCAGCCTTCAAATATTATGGAAACATTTCTACCAACACCATGGGTTCCTCTCTTTGCTCCCCTCTCCATTTTACTTCTCCCGTTCCTGTTCACCACCTTTTTTCTTTTCTCTTTTTACACCTCCTGTCCTTCACTTCCTGTCTATTGTGTCAACTCATCTCACCTGCACACACTTAAGCTGTAAGCTATGGAAAAATGTGAGATGCGAATGTAACGACTATGTTGCTTGACATCACTGGATGCGAGCACAGCAGGGCTCATGTGATGCAGTAAGGAGGGAAGTATTTGTATTTTTGACTGGAGACATTTGAGAGAAACAATGTGTAGCTAAGCATGGTTGATTTGTGAGTTTGTTGTTGAAAAGGGCACCGTTGTCACACGAGGGCTGCGCTTCACACACACAGCCATATGCACATGCATGCACTCACACACATCTAAAACTATATCAAAGTGTGCACAGCCTGAACATAGCATCAGAGCACTTTTGTAGTTTGAAGGTTAGAGCTCAGAGGCAGACTGAGACATAAACTCACAGAGGCAACTTAAGCGCATTGAAGTGGCTACAAATAAACCAGACATTGCATGAGAAACAACTCCTTTTTTAAAATAAAAGGGTCATGGGAATGTTTACTAATAGGACATTGCATGCTTTACAGTGTGCAGTAACCTTTTTTGAATACCTTGGGAAATAAAGGTGAGTCAGGATCTGTACAACACTTAAACCGCATGCGAACGCTTGTGACTACAGTTGTTTTATCAAATCATCTTCAAAATAATTTAACAAAACAAACAAAAAATGCAGTCACTGGAGTGATAGGAATACATTAAGGTGCTTACTTAACTAAATAAATTCTTATCAAAACAGTGTCTTGAAACATTGAATAAAGCAAATATTATGCTTCTAAGTTATATAATTATTTTCCAAGTTAGCTCCATTTATTCATCATTTCCATAACCACTTATCCAAATTAATGTGTCCAGAGAAGGGATTGAATACTAACTATAATAGATACATTCTCATAGCCAGAACCTATGGTCAATTTGGAATCACCAATTACCTACCAGGTGAGTACCACTTGACTATTCAAACCAACGTACCACCATGCAAATCTTTTTTTTCCTGTATTATACCTTAACTCCAGTGGATCTACAAAGTATGCACTGGCTATTACTTC
>VOQK01001413.1:29261-39916 GCA_015052645.1 Benitochromis conjunctus
TATGTACTGTATATAAATAATGATATGGACTTAGAACATTTTACTACAACTCAACCTTACCAAAGGTCAAGTTTCATTTATAATATTTTATATAAAAATAAGATGTTTGGTCATTTAAAAGTTTGAGTTTCTATTTCAAAAGCTAATTTCAGTCTGCAGTAATACAGTAAGTGATCATCAAACCAGGTAAGGGATTAAAAAATAATAAAACTTGAGCTGTTTTTCGTCAGGCTCACATTTGCATGCATCTGTAGGTATTTACAGAGACTGAAAACACATTCTTTTATACCAATGACCACACATGCAAACACTAATGGAAGCTCATAGCAGCACACACAGCAGGAAAAGTCTGCGCACACAGAGAGGCACAAACAGAGGCAGACTTGCCGTTTGATCCAGCTTCGCATCTCGTCAATTATTCAGCATTCTGCTCATAGACATTGCCTTAAAGACGGCATAAAACATGCACGAGGCCCACATTTGGAAATAACGAGAGCATTGCCTGTATTTAAAATGCAATGTTTGGAAGTAAAGGTTGATTTATCCTGATTTTCCTTGCTAAATTTGTTTTGTTTAGTTTTTTAGTGTAATAACATAAATCACTTTTTTTTTCTTCTAACACACAAATTATGTCTTCGTGCATGATCAATCATCCAGGTAAGAAATGTCCAAAAAGTTGATTCTGTTCATCTGGAAGTATGACCATCCTACATATCCAGAAAGATACAAAGAATAAACACTAACCATTGGCAGTCAAGTAATGAGAGTAAACTAATTTAAACACACAGACCATTTAGTTTGGAGTTTGCTTTAAACATGCACACTCAAAGAGCTGAAAACATAAATACCTGCCATTTCTTCAGTGTAAAACTACTGTTGAACCACGATTACAATAAACGCAAAAACAGATTGGAACCTCTGCAGCAACTTGTGTACATGTTCTGCTGTTAGGTTTAATAGCAAGGCACAGGAGTGTGGTTAGGAAGAACAACACTATGAGTCTTCTCCCAAACTACCACTCTTGAATTTGCTGAAAATGGTGCATTTTCGTCGAGGCAGCGTGTTATGTGCGAGCCTTAATTATGCTTTTGTCAGCAAAGAGCCTGGGAAAATGTATTAAACATTCATGATGGTGTGACTCTATTCTTTTAGGCCATAAAAAGACTAATTTGGGCACGGTTATTTACCGTGAGTGTGACAGTGTAACTGCACAGCGGTAGTGACAGCAAAGAGGGTGTTAAAGGATGCAGCAGCACAGTTCATTCACTTAGCCTCTGGGTTAAAATAACACACAATCTCTAACACGCAGGAACGCAAGAAAAGTTGCATAGGCTCACACAATGTTATGCAATAGTATGCACACACACACACACACACGGATACATCTACATATACAAGTATGCAGCCACCAACACCAATACACATAATTTCCTCAGAGCCACAATAACACATGAATCTCAGATCCCTTGCTGTAGCCCCTAAGGGCAAAAACAAGAAAGTCCTTCTATGTCCCTTAAATGGTTTCTGAAGATATCTATGGGGAGCAGGATGGGTAAAGGATGCCCTTCGTACTCCTCCTGTGTTCCTCTGAATGCTTAGGTCATGGTGTATCAGCCGCATCCATCCACCCATCCATCCCAGTTGTCACAAGTGCATATACTTAGACAATTTCCTCTCAACCATGCAGACACATCCATAGCATATTGTTGGGCATGGCCAGATGGCAGATGAAGCTTTTTACATATTTAATTAGCTTTGTTGCATGTATAGCACAGTGGACCACGGCAATAATATGTATAGAGAAAAAAATATAGAGATGCACCTAGTAATATAGACGGCTGCCGGTCTTAAAGTTATTAAATTGCTTGTGCTTTATTGTGTTGTGTCTCGAGGTGAACACTGGACTCGGGGGCAATATGCACAATCCCTTTATTAAAACAACTCTGGACAACTTCTGTTGATCTTGTCCAGATACTAAAGTGGCATTCTGGCAAAACTTTACTGGTTCCTGGTTAATAGGGGCAGTGAATACATAAACAGATAAGAACAAGAAGACTCCCAAGATAACACTAGGTGTGAAAATACGGTACGATCTGCAGTCACTGAGAAGGTGCGAACGCTTTTGTAACTTACCCCACTTTAGGCAAACAACATGGAACATGAGAAGATTTAAACACACACAACAACACTACACTGTCACACATGCAGCACCTCATGGACAATATAAGTTTGAATAAAGCAACTCTAGCAATCTCAGAATCCTCTTCATCCATCCACCCATCTCTTTACTTAGCTGCCTATCCAACTCAGGGTGGGGCTAGAGCTTATACCTGTCACAGGCAAGACGTGGGGTACACCCTGGACAGCACACAGCTCATTAGATTAAAGTTCATTCACTGCCATGGACTTTAAAAGTGAAGCTGCTGTGGCTACCACTTCATTTGCATGATGTATTTGTTATTATTATTTTTATCAGAAGCAAAACTTTACAAAGCAGCTGATAGAGGACACTTAGGTAGTATGATCAGGCAGGAAGCAGATCATTCTCCTTCACTGAATTCAGTTCAATTCAATTCCATTTTATTTATATAGCACCAAATCACAACAGCATTTGCCTCAAGGTGCCTCAAGGCGTTATATTATAAGGTAAAGACCCTACAAAAATAGAAAGGAAATCCCAATAAATGACCCCCTTTGAGCAAGCACTTGGTGGGAAGGAAATACTCATCCATCTGCTGCAACTAGTTGGCTGTGGGGCTGAACAAAACCATTTATTTTTGAAAAACCTTCTACTACACTCATCTGATTTCAGTTGATTAAGCATATCAATAAGCAAGTAAAAATAATGAAAAAAAAGTTTGTCAGGAGTGTGTACAACTTTACCAAGAGGAGGAACTCATCACGGAGGCTCTGCTAAACCAAAGTACTGCTTTTCACACCACTCACAGTCCTCCAAGTGTTTTTTTTTTAAATTGCCCAGAGCAAAATATTGAGGCTATTAGGCAATGCTTTAGCAGAGAATAACCCCACCCGCCTGTTGGTAAGATGGTTATTGCCTACACTTCAGACTGATTTGTGCAGCTCTCCCCACCAACAGCATCGCCTGCACTCAGAAAGTGCTGAGTTAGCCCACTCTTAACAAAATATACCACCTTGAGTTTGTGGTAGTGCACCTAGATACCCATTTCAGATTTTTCTGGGTGTTATTTTCTGGTTTATTTCGCAGTTTCTTTACACTGTTTATCTCTTGGTATCTCTTCTAGGGGTTTTGCCTTTCCCTACTTTTTATATAGAGACAGGGAGTATTTCCCCAGAACACTTGCAAAGGTTTTAAAGAATAGTTCTGAACAGATTTTAGGTTTGGGTTGACTGAGATTAGTGGCTTTATGATGTCCTGTTTATTTGTATTATGTTCTCTCTCACACACACACACACACACACGTACACGTGCGCACACGCGTTTGCCAGATTAAGAAGCCTGACTCTTCACTCTAGAAAACACGTCTCCACTGCTCTAGAGTAGAGTTTACACCACTGCATCTAATGGTTTGTAATGTGCTTGGTGATGTAAGGTTTGGATGCAGCTGCTCAACCATGGAAACCTGCTCCATGAAGGTCTCTGTGCTTGAGCTCATCTGAAGGGCACATGAAGTTTGGAGGTCTGTAGCGATTGACTCTAAAGAATGTTGATGATCTCTGCACACTATGCACCTTAGCGTCCACTGACCTTGCTCTGTGATTTTACGTGGCCTACCAATTTGTGTCTGAGTTGCTTTCATTCCCCAATCACTTCCACTTTGTTATAATACCACTAACAGTTCACAGTAGAATGTTTGCTTGTGGGGAAATATCAAGACTGGACTTGTTGTACAGGTGGCATCACGCTGGTACACATGGTACATATGGTACCACGCTGCAATTCACTGAGCTCCTGAGAGCGGCCCATTCTTATACAAATGTTTGCAGACGCAGACTGCATGCCTAGGTGCTTGATTTTATACACATATGGCCATTGAAGTGATTGGAACACCTGCATTCTATAATTTGGATGAATATAGTGTATATATACCACCTTTAACCACCACCGGCAAGCAACCAGAGGCCTGGAAGCATGAGAGTCCTCTGCAGTATTTTTGCTGTTCCTAGGATTGCACTCTTCTGGACAAAGATCACATATGTCGCCCACATATTTGCTAAGTTTAGGGGTCATTGTCCCGAGTGCTCCGATTACCACGGAGACTATATAGGGATTTATCTTCTGTTTAAATAGGTTTACTCCTACAAAAACAGTTTCCATCATGGCTGGCGTCACATATAAAACACTGGGACATGACCACATGGTAATGAACACCTGCAGCAGCACAAGCATAAATATCGAGAATGATGCTGTCCACTTCAGTGGTTACGTTTAAGTCTCTACAAAGATTCCCTGCAAATGTCTAAACCATGCCTTAGTCTATTTAAGATTTTTTAGAAATGCTGGCAAAGTGAGAAAAAAATGTTTTCATACTAGCGATGACTTTCTTTGTTACTTTAATGTTTTTCTACATTTTTCGAATCTTGGATCATTTCTTTGTTTCATGGCCTTCTACGTAATCCTTCAGTCTATGCCCTTCTGTCTCCATTCTCATCCTATTTCAATTTTTCTATCTGCCAATACACAGGCTCTGAGTCTGCCCCAAGGCACGTCACATACTTTATAACGCTGCCTTCATTACCTAGCCCACTGCAGCTGGTCATAAATGGAAAAAAGGGGAGGGTAAAGACTATGTGAGGGGAAAAGGGTGGAGAAAAACAAAGAAATAAGTATACAAAAGGAAAGGGTCAAAAACTACTGATTGAGTGAAATGTGAGAAAATAGTAGAGGTAAAGAGCAGGAGAAATAAGAATAAAGAGTGGATTGTAGGGACATGCTGAAACATGTGGGAAAAAGAGGGGAAATGCAAAGCCATAAAATCAAAGTCTGAAGTTATTGGATAGTGGCTGGATGAAAAATGCCACTGCCATAAAATAATATTAAAATTGGCCTGGCCTTATGGCACTGATGAATACAGATGCCAAATTAGACAGGTCTTTGGCTAGTGGGGGTTAGCTAATCTGAACAGCCATCCTACCTGTGAGGGCAGTAAAAATAAATAAAAAAATAAAGAAATGAATGGAAATGAAACTTTCACTGTCAGTTACTCAGTTTATAGCCCCGCATTTCCATCTTTTAATGCATTCAGATGTCACTAAAAATAGTGGCCAGCAAGAGAGTTAGCCACGTCTGCAAGGATTTATTATTAATATCACTAAAATGAACAACTACATACCAGAGCAGAAATCACTCCACTGCTGCTTTAAGCGAATATAATATACGATGAGAATTATACCTTCTTTCACCCTTGCACACTCAAATTACACCTTATTTTACCACCCCTCCCCCTCCACTACCCTGTCAATAAATGGCCCAGAGGGGCCATGAATACTGGCAAATTGATGACGGTTGAGTGAAAATGGACCTGCTAAAATCTGATCAGCCTTATTGACCGGATGATATTGAAAAGACAGCTGGACATCTTAATTACTGCAACATCCTGGTATTACCATTTTATCGCATCTGAACTAGATTTACAGATGGCCATTTTACAGATAAAAATAGAGAAATTATACTGCATCATGATGCAAGCCATATGTGCTCAGCTCTAGTGTCTTTGTTTATGAGTGACAAATGCTACTCATGCTTTACGTAATAATATTTATGAACTGCAACCGATATATATATATATACTTGACCAATATGATATAAAAATTCCAATCTGCATTCATCTACTGTTGCGATGATCCTTGAATCCTTATACATTTCCACCTGCCTAAATTTCAGTTCTTTTCTTTTATTCCTGTCTTTGATGTACCACAGCACCACAGAAAACCTACCATGAACCACGTCATTTATGCTTCATTCACATGGAATGGTTATTTTTCCAGAGAAAAATAGCAATTTGTGCTACAAGAGCCTCTAGTGAGGTCAAGATAATTTCAAGCCTGCACTGCATTGTACAACTGTCATAAAGAAGGAGTCAATAAATAAATGACAGAAAAACAAAGGGGGAAAAAAAATCACATATTAGATAAAGCCGGCCAAATCATGGGGACAAGTAGAGTGTTCTTATCTCCTCATGGTCTGTGGGACAGCTTATAACTAAACCATACTCCATCTTATGTGTGCACTCACTATGTCCAGGGTTTTGCTCATAAATGCTTCATTGCTTTTTCGAAGACTGCATTCAAAATAAATTATTTTCGTGTCAAATATTTTTTTTAAAAACTGATTTTATAATGTGAAAGGAAAAAACAAAGTAAAAAATAAATCTCAGTATTCAGAATATTGGTATCGTCATATTGGTCTAACCCAGTAGATATACTGCAATACATTTACACATGACTATATTTTCCTCTGATGTATTCCTTTATGCCGCTCTGCATCTCCCTGTCTCTCTATCATTGTCTGGCAGTCAGCCTTTTAGATCAGCAAAACACAGTTTCCTTATCTTGTCTCCACCTAGCAAACTGATATAAAAGCCTCACCTTACTCGACTATGTATGAGACAGTGATTTTATTCTTTTTATGGCAGTTTGCCAAACTCTTCCTGGTCATTTATAATGTCTAAAGCTCTGGTGTGATTTTGGCAATGTCCCAATGGTTCACCTAGTTTTTCAGTCATATAATAATTGTGCTATTTTTTTTTTTTAAGAATAATTTTTCCACTCTGCAGGTGTTCTCCACATTGCAATGTAGCTCTGCTCATACAGTGTCTCTTCCTCTTTCCCTTTCATCCCCAAGCCTATATCTTCTATCTCCCATGCTCCATGCCTCACTTTGTTGCCTCTGTCTTTTTTTTTACCCTCCTTTCCACAATGTACATTTGTCTTTATCTAAATGTAATGTTTGACAAAACCTTCAACTATGTCTGCTCTTTGAATTATCCGTGATGTAGTAGCTCAGTAGAGAGGGGTGGGGGGCATAGGTGACCCCAAACTGTCATGGAAACCAATGTCACATGTTATCAATGACTCACCACCCTTAACCACCAGGAACCAAGAGTAAGGAAACTGTACAGAGCAGCAGAAAGTATGCAGTGTTTTCAATGGATGGATGCATACACATGCACATAAACTCATTCTATCAAAACCTTGTAATTTTTCATGCCTTGATATGGACAGGTATATTTGACATAAATCTTCAAGGTATACCAAAAGGAAAAAAACATAGTGTGATGGGGCCAAATCTGCACTGAGAAAATAACCAGAATAGCAGATCCTAGCATAGTCTGAACAAACCAGAAGCTTCGCTAAAATAACACATAATACTTCAAATACTGCCCATAAGATATGTGTAGCTCGGTTAGGGTTTCTGCCACAGTGGGAACTGAGAATTGCTTTTATGATCAAATATGGCTTGTTGCTGAAATGCATTTGAATCTTTTGGATTTTTCACTGACTTATTACAGTTGCTATATAAACTTTTATTAAGAGAAATCATTAGCACAATCTAACTGGTATCTAAAATTAGAATCAGATTGTGCCGTGTCAAAGAAATATGATACGAGTAGATGGTGCCTGAAATTTGGATAAACGAGGCTCTATTGTGACAGTGTAATTGTAACATGTCATATTAAGCTTATGGCTGGGAAGTAATGGCAGGCTCATTGTGGTTTGTGCTCATCACCTCCATCTGCTCATCCATCTGGCCTGACAAATACAGCTGATTTGCAAGTAAACTATGAAACTTCTCGAGTCGCACTAATTGGGGGACCTCTGATCAGACTGTGTTAAAATGACCTAATTAATGCTGTAATATAATGCTTATAGGATTCACAGTTATGCCTGTGAATACAACCAGCATGCTAAATTCACTACTCCACTGGAAATTGTCCCTGTTTAGCAGTGCGTTATTCAGTGATAACAGTTATTTGGAAAAGAAGTGATTAAATCTACAGTTTAATGAACTAACTTTGTGCAGATCAACGAAAGAGTCCCAAAAATGGAATGTGTGTCTTCTACGTCGCGGATACGTGACAAACACAATGAGCTAAAGAAAAGCAGAAAAAAATCTGCTTTACCTAATTCAGAACTGGGAAGATCTGCCAGATTATTTGCATAAATCTGCTTAAACAAAAAAAAACCAATGAGGAAAAATAAATAATACTGACATAGTGACTCTGCAGAAACTTCAACATACGCTCAATCTGCTCTGCGATTTTACATGGCCTACCATTCTGTGGTTAAATTGCCGTCAATCCCAATCACTTCCATGTTGTTATAATGCCACTAATAGTTGATTGTGGAATATTTATTGGCAAGGAAATCTCACGTCTGGACTTGCTGCACAGGTAGCAGCCTATCATGGTACCACGCTGGACTTCACTGAGCTCCTGAGAGCAGCCCGTTCTTATGCAAATGTTTGTAGAAGCAGTCTGCATGCTTGACTTTATACACGTGTCACTGGAAGTCATTGGGACACATGAATTCAATGATTTGGAAGGGTGAGTGAATACTTCTGGCAATATGATGTAGATAAAGGTAGGCCATATTTTCTGCATAACAAACAGCTTTTACTGCATTGACGGTGGGTTTTTATTTTATCAAGCTCATAAACTGCTGCCAATCAGCTTTCTAGGCTATGTGCAGTCCTTACCATCAAAAATAATCTCTCATGTTCCTGTCCTCTCCCGTCTATCTCACACCTTTCTCCCTCTCTGAGTGTCACATATTAAGAGTGTCGTAACATTACATATAGCTAACAGACACATCTTTTGACAAACTGCACAGATGTAATGTGTGCGTTTGGTGATATTTATCAAGTTGACTGAGACGTTGCATTTGAAATTACCTTCCACTTGACAGAAATAATATCTTTATCCTTGCCTCTTTTATTTACTGTTAGCTAGATGCTGATTACTGCACCCATAGATTTACGCTTTTATTTATACGATGAACACAAACAGGGATGAGAAGTAAAAATGTTGTGTTGAAGGTGCAAGCTGGGCATCAGATGTCATTAGTTTCTTACTACTGTCCAATATCTCCATGCCATCACTGAAAACATTGCAAGACTGCAGCACATGAAAAATGACCTCATCCTAATATGCCGATCAGATTAAATTGCACTTTAATTGTCTCTATAACTCCTCACACTGAGGGCTGTTTCTGATTTTAGGAAAAAAAAGATGTCAAATTTGTTAAACTTCTGTTAGAAGCATTTTGACTGTTAAAGAAATAACAACTGTACAAATTAGTGTTTTAATATTTTTCTTTTTACTAACATTTAATGACAAGGAAATTTAATAAAGTTATTTTTGGCATATGTTATTACTGATCAATAAAATTTGAATTAAAAACAAAAATTGTGTTGCAAGTTTTGGAAATATCAAATTGGTTACCTTTGTAAAAAGCATTTTTATACAGGCTGAGGTTGGTATTATAGCATAAAACATAGGACTGCCCCTTTTTACATGTTCCTTCCTAAATATTTTGCATCACAAGCATTTAACTAAATGTTGCTTTCTTGAGAAATGTAAAGTACAGTAAAAATCACTCTTTTATGTGGATGCTGCTATCTGTAATGTGACAACAACAAAAAAAATCCCAGTACAAGGACTGATACAAGGAGCAAGAAACACTCCCACACAGGATCAACTACTTGAGGTTTTTAAAGTTCAAAGGATTTTTTAAAATCCTGTTCTCTTTGCTGATCAGAAGGAAAATGGGATACATTTAAGTGCTTTTCCCTGTTGGTCTGATCCATACAACAGTGGACATAGAGACGCCATTATCTGCAGTTGTGACTTTCTTGATGTCTCCGTATGCTCCACCATCAAGGTGACACCACCACACTTGTCAGGAATGCACATGTCAGATTACAGAAGATGCTTTTTGCTTGAAGGCAAAGGTTTTGTTAAAGACTCAATCACACTATCCATGTCTCAAGCTGTATGCCCACACACAGCGTCTGCCAGCAAGGGAAAATAATTAGGCCATGGTGGCTGTCAGAAGCATAACGATCCATTAGTAACAGATCTTTTATATTACTGTCAGTCTTTACAAAGGTAACTGGAGACTGATGAGAAGGGCAAATGGAAACCACAATTGTCAAAAGAAAGACTCTTCTGTTACCATTTACAGGAGTAACAGTGCCCACACATGTCAGTACAAGAAATCAATGAAATTTATATCTGTTCAAATGAATCTTTAACTACATACATTCAACAAATGAATGGAAGAAGCCTTTTCAAGAGTCATCAGTTCCTACTGTCAGAACATCCACACCTGCCAAAAATTACCAAGAGGGACACAATTAGGGTGCACTTTCTGAGTACTATGCTGAAATGTTATTCATCAGCATTGCTTTTCCACGCTACATTGCGTAAAAAAGGAGAGTTTTTGACTACAATGTTAAGCCGTTACTCAGAAATTAAACATTTGGATTTGTTGACTATGAAGTAAACATGGCAGACCTGCGTTTGTGAAATGATAAACATCTATTAAGATAGTTTAAAGGAATAAAAATTACGATCAAAAGATGCCACATGTGGTAACAACTGAGCAACTTCATTAAAGAAAAAATCTCCCACGTGAGGACGCGTTATGATCTTTTTTTTTTTTTTTTTTAATGA
>VOQK01001414.1:0-14236 GCA_015052645.1 Benitochromis conjunctus
TTTTAAATCATGCTTTTTATTTGTTTGTGTTTTTTAATGTCTATGTAAAGCACTTTGAATCACCTTGCTGTTGAATTGTGCTATATAAATAAACTTGCCTTGCCTTGCCATTATCTGAGCTAACATTTTCAATATTATGTGTGAGCTTAACGAAGAAGATAATTTTATTTGTCACATACACAGTATGCAGTGATACACTTGTGTTCGAGCTGTGGACAGGCTGCGCCATTCCAGGGCTTGGTTTTTTAGCATGGGGGGGGGTCTAGCCAGGACCCTTTCTGGATACCAGGTGGGAATTGAACTTGCAACTCCCACTCTAAATGTGTGTAGTATTACCACTACACTATCCAGTTGCTAAGGATGCTAAGGTTGTTGCCCCTCCAAAGTTTTACCTGGGAAATAGAAAATGTGGAGGCATCATTAACTTCAAATTTTAACGACAAAACTTTCAGTACGTCACTGGAAAATGACAGGTGTAAATAATTAAATTAACAGTGCTGTTGCTGCTTCAATTCAAGGATGACTGAACACTGATGTCATTAAAAACATTAAAAACCCATGAAGCTGAATAAATTAAGGCAGAGTGACAGTGCCAAAAACTACAGTTTGTCCAGTGGTCACTTGACTAATGTTTAAATGCCCAACTTTACAGCAGGAATCATCTTAATCATCTTTACAGCACAAGTAAAAATCCTGACAGCCTCATTAAAAAAAAGGTCCCGACAGGCTAATTTAACCATTTTTCACAACATTATTCATGTTAAGCTTTTTTTAAATTTATTTTTGGATTATTATTATCAGTCTATTGTGACTGATGGGTTGCTGTCAACACAGGGAGCTGTATCCAGAAACATCTGCTAGACGTCTACAAGTATGCTGATTTGGAAATCTCAATGAGCCTTTATTAAGAAGCCTGTGCTCCAGAGTATTTTATGTATATATATTTAGCACTGAATTTCTTAGCACTATCTCTTAGTACCCTGCCAGGTTGCCAGTCTGTTGCAGGACTTGGCTTCAGATCCATCTTCATCCATATGGTTATTAACTAGTTGTGTTTTTTTTTTGTTACACTCATACTATGGTTCATATTAAAGCTAATGGTAGCATCACTCATAGAATAATGCTTGATTAACTTCCTAAACAGCAGTCACTCTGGGAAGAACAACAGGTAATAGTGATGAGATGGATGATTATCATATTTTCTTAATTTTGCCCAGAAGGGGAGCCAAAGGAAACAAAGCATGAGCAGCCAGAGCCACCATTGCTACTAGCTATACTGTAGCATCTCACATGCCCACACTTATGTTAAAAGTCAAGTCGCTTTATTTATGTAGCGTATACATAATACTTGATCTTGAATTCTCTCCACCGGAGGCAGATGGACTGAGAATACAACTACTGAAGAATATACGGAAGACAAGGGATACAAGTTTAAACAAAGCCTGCTTTAATTTGAGCAGAATGTGGGCTGTTTTTATAACGGTGGAAAAAGGTGGATAATTGGTCTTTCATGTGGAAAAACATCCTGCGTCCCCCCCATACACCAACATGTGACAGACCAATCAGTGAACAGCTGCTCATCCTGCCCAGGCACAGCCATCCTCGGCTCGTTGCACATCATGCAAATGAGATGTATCAGCTGCACACGCTCAGCAAAACACACAAAAGTGTACATATATAATGTGCTCAGTTCAAAGGCACATACAGAGGCGTACTAAAAGCATTTGGCTTTTCTATTAAATCCCGTTTAATCTTCTGCAGTTAACTACAGTCGAGGGCTTTGCAAGTCTGAGAAACTCTCCTGAGAGTAGGATACTCAACATACCTGGCAAAGAGTCAAGAGTATGACCAAGAAGTGTGTGTGAGAACATGTGTATGCACGCGTGTGTGTGTAATGAATGTAGGTCAGATAGGGGACATGGGGAGGAACTTCAGAGAGCTGTTTGCAGGCTGACTTGATTAACTCTCACCGTGAGATTTTAGGAATTTTTTTTTGTTACTCGGGAAGTTTCCGTTTTTTAATAGAATTTAATTTCTTTTTGGGACTCGCTTTTATTGCATTCGACAGACATAGTGTAAACTGAATTAATTCCAGAGGTATTAAGTGATCGGTTAGATAGGAAGAAATAGCCAAGTAGCTAAAAAAATGAGAGCTGTGAGTCACATTTTCCCAGCCGATATCCAAGTCAAATATCAAAATGTTTGCATCAATCCCTGAGATGTTTAATGAAATTCATTTCACTTTTAGTGTGTGTCCATGTAAGTTGTCTGCACACACAGTGCCGGTCTAGTCAGCCAGAGGGTATCAGCTATGTTTTTTCTCCTGTCTGTTTGGCCTCTGACACCCTTTTGACCTTCCCTCCCCTCCTGCCGCTCTCCCACACCAGTATCTGCGCCTCGCCTGCCTTGATGCCGGCACACCTGTGCTGTCTCTCAACGGTCAAACTAATAAGCCTTCTCTCCCAGCAGAAAAATCCCTTCAACCATTGCTGCACCTCAGCATTGGCCGGGCAGAATCACGCTGAGCCGATCCATGTCACAAAGCCAGCTGGGAGTGAATGACAACCTGGTCATAAGAAGGTCAAACACCTTGGTGGTCTGGCTGACTGAAGTCAGGGTTATTTGCCAATCCAGTTAAAGGAAGCAAAGGTGGAATATTTATGATGTTTGAAGGTTAACAAAAGACAACAAATTAAAGCAAAATGTCCACAGTGGAAATTTAACTGAACGAAGACAAAAGCAATGTAGCTGCCATCTGGCTGAAAAAATGTAAGATGAAAGACATAAAGACAGTTTCAAAATAAAATCATACTCAGTGTACAATTCGACACAAAAAGAAAAGACTAACAAGGAAGGTGGCGAAAGACGTGCATTTCATTTATTGAATGTGAAAATACACCTTTAATATATGTTTATGATACAGAATAAACTTCACATTTTCCTGAGTTTACTGACAGCTGTGGCAATTTTGATTACCGGCAGATATCTCACAACCTGTCACAGAACCAGATGTTCTGAAAAACTGTTTCATCTCAGATAATTCAGTCACTGTCTGTTTCTGTGTAAGCGACTACAACTGACTCCATTCACTATATATTCTACAAGTCCTTGTTCACACATTTAGCAAAAACAAAATGATGTGTGAGTGTCTTACAACCAATACCCACCCAAAAGAGTATACTCTGCAGTGTCTGCTCTGTATCCTGTGGATCAGGTTATAATTGGGATCTAGGCACACAGCCCATGCCCCAGTGGACCCTTCCTGGTCTGCTTTCTTGCCTCGAAGTGATGCACATGACACCTGGACAAACATAAATGTAAACACAAAGCAGCACATATTAACAGCCATTTTTTCAGGAACAAGGAGCAGAACTTATTGTCATAACAGCCATGTTATCTGACACAGTGGGAGTTTTGTATTGCAAATATAATTTAAAAAAATGTAACAAGAAATAAACGACAGTGTTATCAGTGTTATGTGCAGTTTAACAAGTTACTAAGCTCCAGAGCAGGAGCTACTGCTCAAATGTTTGCTGTGTGGTTTCTCCAAATTCTGTCTGATGCAGAGCTTAACTTTGCAAGGGAAGAAACAATATTGGCTCAGACATCATGAGCGTGAGCACAAATGTCTGGCTTCACTGTACACCATTCAAGTACATAGTAGCATCTGTGCAGCTACACTACGTTTGTGCTACTGCATCTTAAGCCACAGTCATACAGGGCTAGAGAGTTGCTACCAGTTGCTAGGTTAAATCAGTTGCAATCATGTATACGGTGGTGCACCGAAAACCTCCATGCAGTTGCTTTGGTTGCAAGTGGATTGCCACTCTTGCCCATACTTTGCATGAAAGATGCTGATTTGTCCGCAAACTACCATCGCCATGGTAGTGAAACTTTGTGCAGAGAGAACATTTTGTGAAGACAATATTTGCCTTCAAAAGTGAAAGTCACGCCTTTTTAAATGTCGTAATTACAGCAGCAAGGGGCAACTCTTAATTTGAATGCAAGCAGTCTCCATTTCTGGTTTGCGTCACTTTTGACTACCACCTAGTGAGTGGTTAGCATTTTCTATGCAAACTACAGGTGACTGCGGCAATTTGCTAGCAAACAAAACAAACTCTTTGCAACTAATTTCACCCCGCAACAGCCAACAACCATTCACCATCCAGTCAGGGAGTGCATATTTTTTCCTAGTGATCAGAAGTTTCTCAGGGGTTTCTGACCAGTCTTTGAAAAAGCCAAAATTTCCCTGAACAAGAAACCAAAGCTTACATTATTCCCAATAAAAGGCCTCAACCGTCCACAGGTGGAAGCACAGCAGCTTCCACTTCCACAGCTTCCAAGCTTCCAGTCTAAAAAGAGAGCCCAATGTGAAAGTATGATAATTACCATTACATATCCTCTGGCTGCAAAATGAAATCTGATTGTGCAGAACTCTGTATTGGAATGAACTTTTATCTCCCCCGATTGATGAAATCAAATTGCTTTTTGAGCATGCAGAATTCTTTGCTTTCTTAATCAATCTACCATTTGCTAGAGCGTCTGCTTTCTAAACACAACACATGTAAAACACTCAGCCTAAATCTTCAAAATGGCACTTTGATAACTAGTAGGTGATGGCTATGTCCATCTTTAATTTACAGTTGATGGTATGGGTAAATGAGAAATGCTTTCTAAAACCTAACTCAGGTAAAAAGACACTAATGACGGACGTTTTGCAGCCAAGTGAATGTGTAAGAAGACAAGTGTAAGAAGAAAAGTAATGACCCAGCCTTTTATAAAACCCAGTATTATTCCTAAAATAGAAGAAATTTACATTTGAAACTGTTCATTAGCTGTGTTTGCATTTCCAGCGTTCCCTTTTTTGGCAAGCTGGATTTGTACAGTTTCAAAAGAACATCTTAGGCATAGTTTCTTACTGTGGCTTTTGTATAAATCGCTCATTTTAATGAGATCGTTCTGTGACAGGTCACGCAGGAAGGAACAAACTGAATCACTGAAGTGTAGTGCCACCAACTGACAAAGGACAAAAGTCACCCGATGTGTCTTTGTTGCTCTCCATTGAAACAAGTTCTTAAATTTTGAACATTCTCCACAATGTCCATCGTTGTCAATGCGTTCGAATTGAAAGCGTTTATCTGCATACAATGCACTGAAATGAAATGCAAAATCACTCTTGATTATTTTGCCACTTCACATCTAAAGACATATCAGTTGCATTGAGCTGGTGAGAGCTGAACAATGCTACAAAGAATACTGAGCTGTAAAAACCGAGAACATTCACTGAGCGTGAATGAGACGTTCATTCTTATTGTTGATAAGCTAATCAGAAATTGATCCCACGCTACTGCTGCACTATTATTTCACACTGTAATTAGTTTTATTAATATTTTTATACAGAATTACTTACTCTTATCTGTGCATGAACACATGAAAGCTGCTGACTGGTATTGATTGGACAGTTGTGTCGCCGGCCATCTCTCTTAGTAACAGTTCCACCAGGCACTGTGTCAGTCAGCATTACAGCAAAGGATGCTGCTATCCCCACACCAGCTCCCTCCACTCTCGCCTGTCGCTGTCAATGACAGACAGTTCCCTTCCACAGCTCCTCACAAACACACACTTGCACACACATACTCATGCAATCTCTTTCTCTTTGTTCCTGTCCTTGTCCCTTCCTTCCTCATACACAAATACCCACAAGTGCCTCAAAACACACACATGCACACGCACATCCCAGCACTAATTCATTATGAAGTAAATTTCTGCTTTGTGAAAGACAGACTGAGTGATGCTTAGTCATTTGGAGATTGGTACTCTGTGTTCTGGCTGTGTTGTGTGAGGGATAAAGATAAGATGCTGATTTGTCTCATTGCCAATTTGCTGCAATAAAAAAAAAACACACACACACACGCAAACTACATCAGTTCAAAAAATGCCAGTTTCTGTTTTGGACAGTGAAAATGAAATCATGTCTTTGAATTACCTCCATTGTAATGACAAAGCCTTACTCAGTCCCTTTGATATTTTTCCTTTTTTCTTCTTCTTCTTATTATGATGCAAAACATCTTCATTGATTGGTAGTAATTAATACTGATACAGTCCAAGGAGCAAACCACAACAACTCATTGATTAGATCTGAATAGAGGGGCTGTGAGCTCCATCTGTACAGTAATCAATAGCGTAATGAATTAGTTGCGTGCTGTCAGAGCAAGAAAAATGTTTTGGCTGTGCTGAATGTGAAAGAGTCGCCAGTGCAGCTCAATCATGGGCTGAGATGCAGTCTTGTTTTAAAATATGTTTTAAAAAACAGCCAAAGGTATGTGTCTTTTTGCCTCAAACTATAGTTGCATTCAGTGTCTGGTTAATTTTTGCTTTGAGTACAGAAAATGTGATTAAAAGTTAAAGATGATTAGATCCCTAATCAGTGGTGCTTGCACTGTATCACTAAGCACAGCCAATAATGCAAATAAGAAATAAATAGTAAATATAAAGTACATTATGCCACAGTAATAACTGAATAGGGCTTAAATACTGGGCATCGGGAAACTTGCAGGCCAAGAGGTGGAAGTGCTCAACAAGACAAATTGGACAACATGTATGCTAACTTTACTTAGCTCTGTAGTAACATCTTTGTAAAATATTATGACTTCTATACCATACTCGCTACACTATGAAAACACCTCACTACACATAAAACTGTATTATTGGCAAACTATACATAAACCATCAGGAGTAAAGGTTCTTATTCTGCCTTTAATATTCTCCATTAGAATTATAAAGATCAATATGCATCATAGTCTATTAAAAATCATATGTTTGCATTGTGGCTGTCCTGTGATGACCAGATATCTAAAAATAATAATAAAAAATGCTTTTAATGAGCTCAAAAAACAGACCTATACCACTATTTTATAAAAAAAAATTAGAATATATTCATAAAAACAAAAAGAACCAACAGGGGGTAGATCAGGTTATCTAGTTATCAGAAGGTTGGTGGTTTGATCCCTGGCTGCTCCAGTAAGCATGCCAAATATCCCCGGGCAAGATACTAACCCCATGTTGCTCTCCAATGCATCCATCAGTGTGTGCATGTGTGTGAACGTTAAATAGAAAGCACTTATCTAGAAACAGCATAGAAAACAGTGCTTGTATGAATGGGTGTGAATGGTGTATAAAGTGCTTTGAGTACTCAGGTAGAGTAGTAAAGCACTATATAAGAACCAGTCCATTTACCATTCACTTAACCTGTCAGTGGTTTAATGGTGGCATGTTAAATGCATAAAATAAAATGAATAACAATCAAAAATAAATTTAGGTAGCAAAAGAAATTAAAAAAATTCTCACTTGCGGAGTTGTGATGTAGCTGAGGAACCTTTGAGCTTCATCCTCCAGTGACTGACTCTCGCTGGCCCAGGGCTCCAGGTCTATATGCCACCGTGGAGTCTGAATAGGGGAACATACACACATACATAAACAGTTACTATGAAAATAATATGAAAATGAGCAACTCACTAACATCAAAGTAGGACACTCACAAGAAATCCAGCGCAAGGACAACAATAAAGGGAGCTTTATTCTTTCAGGTATTATAACCCTCTTGTGTATAGCCACTGATAGAACTAGGTCACAGTGTGCTCTGAGGAAAATTTTCCTCTACACACGTGTTAGCGACAAACGGCTAAAGTTCGTTTCTGTTGTTATTTTAGTAAAATGGGGACTGCTAGCCTATTTACTCGTGTGTATGCGTTGCTGGAAGGTATGGATTGAGCTGTGTTTGAGAGTGGAAGAATAAGATCTGAGACCCCTTCGTCAGCTGGCTTTAGCAGCTTTAGCTCTGTGCTGCATTCCTGAAACGTGGCAGATCCTTGCTTTAAAGCCTGCTTCACTGCTACAGGAATGCGCCTGTTTGTGATTAGAGGACAGATGAAGAGCAGGCAGTAGAGAGGGCGATAGAGACAGAGCTGTGATGATGTATTTGCTGCTTGTACAATCATTTCTTGGGTCAAACACCACAGCCAAGCGTTCATTAGCAGCCCTAGAATAAATTATCTGCTGTGGTTTTCTGAGAGTGCACGTCCCTGCCTAAGGCGCTCCTGGGTATGGGCACTGCAGTTTATTTCATAATTTCCCATAGCTGTGCAAATTAGATTATAGAGGCTTTACTAACGAGATCGTGTTTAGGTCTGTTGCTGTGGACACATGTGGCAAACGAGACATTGCATCTTCAGGAAACCTTATGCTAGCTACCTCTCACGGTTCCAAGTCTTTTCTCTTCTTCTCATGGTTAATGCAGGCTCAACACAGATGACTTTATAACTGAGACATTCGACACTTTCATTAACTGCCCTTTCTTTTCATCTTCATTGCACATGTACACACACCAGAGCTTATACATATATTTAAAAATTTAGACTTGAGTCTATACAGTGCACACTTTGCTTGACTTTATATGGGCCTGTACATAACCTCACACCACTCTGCTAATACATTATCTGACAACACCGTATGTGTTATTTTCTTCTCCATGGCAGATCCTGGACCTGCCAACACAAAAAAATCTGCTTTTGCTTTAATGGCTGCAGAGCTTGATCCACACGACACTATTCGGTATTTGGCATTCAGCCTTCAATCGATTTACAGAGTGTCAAAACATCCGAATGCTTGCCTTGCCTCAGCCCATCCGTTCTTTTCTCTGCTTCCTTTTATACCATGGCTGCTATTTTCTTTTTTCTTTCTCTGTCTTCTAATATCCTGTGGCTCTTTTTTTTATTGCCTGTTTTTTCTTTCTTCTAACATCCTGCGTCTCCATTGATTGTCTACTCCCTCTTTCTGCTGTTCTCTATCACTGACCTCAGCTTCTTAGTTAAAAAGGCACTCAGCACCCACAGACACTCATCGGCCACTTTTTTAGGTACCCCTGTTCATACGCTTGTTAACACGACCCGAGCATCAGAATGGGGAAGAAAGGTGATTTAAGTAACTTTGAATGCGGCGTGGTTGTTGGTGTCACACATGCTGGTCTAAATATCTACTGGAACTTTCGTTCACAACGATTTCTACGGTTTACAAAGAACGGTCCAAAAATGAGAAAATATCCAATGAGTGACGGTTCTCAGGGTAAAAATGCCTTGTTAAGGACAGAGGTCAGAGGTGAATAACCAGACTGCTTTGAGCTGATAAGAAAGTAGCAGTGACCACTCGTTACAAACAAGGTATGCATCTCTGAGTGCACAGCACATTAAACCTTGAAGGCGACTGGCTGCTGTAGCAGAAGACCACACTGGGTCACACTTCTGTCAGCTAAGAACAGGAAGTTAAGACTAAAGTTTGCGTCGTCTTTCCAAAATTGGAAAAAAGAAGAGTAGAAAAATGCTGCTTGGACGAGTCTCAATTTCTGATGCAATATTTGGATCAGAAATTGGTGTGAACAACATGAAAGCATGGATGCATCCTCCTTTGCATCAAAGGTTCAGGCTGGTGATGGTGTAATGGCTCCTTAGTACAAGTTAAGCATTTATGAAATGCCATATCCTACCAGAGTATTAATGCTGAAAATGTCCATCTCTAATACATGTTTATATAAAGAAAGATGCACAGACACAGACACTGAAAACAGAACTACATAGCGATAGCTACATAACAAATTGACATAACTGGCATGCTTTTTCATGGTTTTGTTTGGAAAATCTGTATGTGTGTCTCAAGCACAGAAGAGATCATTATCTAATATGCTTGCACATTAGAGATAAGTAGTCATATTGGCATTAAACCTGTGGTAAAGCATATGTCTGAAGTGTCTTGAACATAAACTAGTTTATTGGTATATTCCTATGTTATTTACCTACGGACAAAACATCTCCATTGGAAATATGCAGCTATTAAAGCTATTTAAGCGTAAACCATCATCACTAATGTGCAGCAGGGCTGCACAGATTCTGTGTTTATTTCATATCAGGTGCTATGAGTGTTAACAATCACTGTGATGTCTTTCTTTTGATTTTTAACTCTGACTCAGACACCCCGTGGAGTATTTGTTGTTCAGATCCCGCCATATAATTTTAATTCAGGCCATACAGAAAACACCTCTCTGGCAAAGCCCCCAGTTTGACAAACAGCCCCTGACAAAAAGAAGAAAATAAAATGCCACTTCTAATCAACATTGTTCCTAAACTGCAGTATTGAAGCCAGGAGGGTTTTACAGAGACAGAAAGAGCGCATTTGAAGTACATTTACACGCGTACGAATAACATCTACCTTGCTGCATCCTGGGGACTCCCAGAGCTCTTTGTCTGTGAGCTGCCCTTTTCATCTCCTTACCCGGTCCTCCCTGAACAACTCAGCTGTCAGGCCCCATACATCACCCTGGTACAGGTTGGGACTGGGGTACTGATCAGAGGGCAGATATCTGGGACAATGAACTCTCTGGGAGGTTGCAGTATGTGCTATATGCTGCGGTTGAATAAGAATGGAAGAGGAAAAGGACAATGGGAGGTTCCAAAGCACGCACACAAGCACAAGTGATCTAGCACTTTACAGCAGAGACGAAATGGAAATATTTGGAAGCATTTGCCAAGGGAGGAGGTGTCTGTCAAAGATTTTATGGCTACTTTGAGGCTTCATGGCGGTGTTGGACTGGAATTGCCAGCCTGACTTGTACAGTGCAAGTTTAAATCTAGTGTGTTTATACACTAGATTTGTTTATTTTTCCCTTAATAGGCAATTAAAACAAATTTAATCTTTAAGCAACAAGCTTAAAAAGTGCCAGAGAGACTATGTGTGTTTGTGCAGGTATTACACTGTGCATACCTATCAGGATGTTTTTTTTTTCCAACTGGTGATTATTGCTGAGCAGTGATGCGATTAGTGCTAAACTATGTGTTCAGTCAAGCAACAACAAGTCATCAGCACCTAAGGTAGACAGAGAGAACATCACTCATCAGCTGTGCAGCCTTAATCCTGTGAAATTAGACATAATTCTGTCCTCAGCAAGCGATTTGAACGGCGTTGCCGTTACACGAACGACACGGTTAGTGGAAATGAATTAAATAGGGGGTTTGTTAAACTACAGAAGCAAATGTACATGAAACATTAAAACAAGAAAAGCATGTCTGTTGAGGAAAGCCGCAACCGAAATACAATTACAGTGTCCGATTAAGTGTGTGCACGGAGTGAGGTTGAAGCATCAGGTGAATTGGAAGCGCTGAAAACACTTTAAAGATTCAGTTTTACCCTCAAGCGCTGAAACGAGTGGAAATGTCTGCGTAAGTGTAAGTGATGAATTAAGGTTGAAGGGTGAGTTAGAGTGGAGGAGCTGAAAGAAATTAGTGTCAGTTCAAGTGTGTCAGCCAAACTTTGTCAGTGGAATGACAGCAGGAACTGTAAAGCTTTCCAGAGGAAATGCATGTAGGCTTGCTGCGGAAAGTCTGAATTAAAAAAAATGGATTTCTCACAAAATATTTCAAAATATGTGGCAGCTGAAATTAAAATCAAGCAGTATTTAAGATATTAAATAAAAATGATGAAAGAGACTGCTTGCCAATTTTGGTGTGAGAACTCAGTTAAGTTGAAGTATGACTTCAATTAGACGTCCTATGAAATGGTGGAAGAAGTGCTGAAATGTGCTTCAGTTTAAGCTTAGCGAGCCGAATGAAGCTAAAGCGCAAATGCTGAGACAAGCAGAAGTATCAGATCAGGTTTAGCTAAACTTCAGCTACTGACAGAAGATGATCATGCAGGTATGAAAAAAAGTTTGGGTGCCTCTACACAAATTTTATGTATTGTTGATTTTTGAAGAAAGAACTATAAATATATCCAGTACACACACAGCTTCTTTCACATTTTATTATTCATTTGAATTTTTATCACCATAAATTGCTAGAAAATTTTCTGAGAAAATTCTATTTTTCCCTGGCAGGTAGGAAAACCACACCCCTGGTATGGAAAAGAAGCTGCAGGAAGAGTTTGTGGTCACAGGAGTGGTGACTCTGGAAAAAAATGATTTGGGTACATAAAGTAAAGACTGAGCTCTGGCAAAAGAAGCAAAAATGAGCAGCCTTAATTTAAAAGAGCACCTTGTCTGCTGATAACCAGGTGGGTGGGGAATACTTTACTTAAGGTTTTTTTGGCAGTCATTGGAACAGATAGCGGGAAGACAGAATTTCTTTAAATGTCAGCATATTCTGGATGAAGATGTCATGCACTCAAATAGATCCAAAGCCTGAAACACCATCACCGGCAGCTTTTATTATGACTTAGAAAGGTGCTGAAATATCTGCACATATGACAGTTAATGTTTACACTTTCCATGAAATAAAGATTTGAGGGGTTTTTGTATTTTCTTCTTCTTGTATTAACCCCCCTCCCAAACCCCCTCCCCCCAAAACAAAATCAAACAAAGATGGAATTTGCCCTTCTCTGCACCCTGTATGGAGCTGGGTGTGTTATTGGATCTGTGCCTCTCAGCCTGGGAGAGAGGTGTGAGCAGCCAGGCTAACCATGAATAATCCCTCGGGGAGAACAGGATGGATGGGTGAACAAGAGATGACGGGATAAAGCAAGGGAGGACTGTCTGCCAGAACAATAAGGGTGGTAAAAAAGAATGGTGAGGTGGGAGGTAAAGAACACTGGGTCGAACTGACAACAAGCGCACAAATTGAGGAAAGAGAAATGAGAAAGAAAAGATGAGTTACACATCTTTTTTTTTTTACAACAAGAATGAATAAAGTCTGTATATGTAGCGATCGCTGACAGTGTGGTCAGAGTGTCTGAGAGGACATGGCACAATCACCGCTTGAATAAACAAATTCTCATTAGTGTATCAAATATCATGCAGGACCAAGCCACAGGTGAGTTGGGTCTGCCTATTCCGAAAACATAAGGCGTCAGAGTGAATGCTGCCAAGTCACCCCTATCCACTGGTAGATTGCCAGTGTCAGACATGCTGCTCATTTTAAGCAATTGCTCTCATCAGAGTCCAGACACTTCAGAAAAATACCACCAGGCTGTACAGTTAGGAGGTCAAAGCCTTTAGTTCAACAGCATGCGGAATGTTTTTTAACACTGTGAACTGTCCTAAAGTTCAAAAAATGGTCTTTGACGAGGTGTATTTTCCTGACAGCTTGGACGAAAAACCCAACAGCATCCAATGGCAAGCGAAGGTCAAGACATGAAACGGGGCAAGTGGGCAGACAGAGAAACTGTGGTTTAATGAAACAGCTGGTGGCTGATTCGCATTAACCTCCCTCTGTTTTTGAGTGGGTGGTGAACCCAGGTGCGGGATCATATCAGAGATTTATGTCCCACAGGGTTGTGTTAATGTGATTCAGGGAAAATGCAGAAAGATTCTGGTTTTTAACTGTAGGGTTGTAAACACTGGTGCAATGCAAAATTTATCACACGATAATGCTTGATGGCATTTAAATTAAAATCTGTAACTACTATGAAGCCTATTACTGAAGACCAACAAATCTACATAGTACATACATGACTTCAGTGGCAGATTTCTGAGACAATTATGCTGTGAAAAAGTATTTTCCCCTTCCTGATTGCTTTTTTTGTTTTTGCACATTTGTGAAACTTACATGTTTTAGTTAATAAAACAAATTTTAAGTTATTCATCCATACCTGGCCCTATGTGAAAAAGTAATTCCCCCTAAACCTCATAATGGTTCATTCACCATTCAGTTTTACGCCAGATGTGATGAGACTCAAACCTTACAAAGAGTTTAATATAGAATATTTTCCCAATTCTTGATGATCATCAAGATGTTTTTGGGGGGTTTTTTGCCAAATGACCCCTTATGTTCTCTTTAGTCACCGGTTTTCGCCATGGAACTTTCCCATAGACGCCATTTATAGACAGTCTCTTTCTTATTGTTAAATAATGAACACTGAGCTTAACTGACATAACCGAGGCCTGCACTTGTATCAGTTAAGCTGGTTTAGAGGGTAAAATATGTAAATTAGTAGATGCCACATGGTGATTGTAATTTGAGATACAACGCGATTCTGATTCTACGGTCTTATGTACGTTGCTGCTAATTATAATGGTTGGACTCAATAGGTATCCATGTACATGTGGGTTATTTAGAGGAGATGGACAGCCAAAATTATTATATTAAGAGCAAAATCAAGCATCTATTTACATAACTGATAGTTTTTCAATACAACGTGACTGTTCTGAATGGTATATAGAGGATAATCTCAAAGAATGATCCTTACTAAGCTCTATCAT
>VOQK01001423.1:7667-18479 GCA_015052645.1 Benitochromis conjunctus
AGTAAGCTCGAGTAAGACCACAGATGTGTTTTTCTGGCTCAGAAAGAGCAAGTTGTTACAAAATTCTGCAATGAAAACAAACATTTTTTTAAAAATCTTTATTAAATGTAGTTTAAATAACTAATTTATTCATAATTATAACAATTTATAAATACAAATGATAAAGTGCATCCGAAGAGTCATAGTGTATTTTCTTAAAAGTATATTTTCATGATGAAACTATTAAGTTACTTACGGTAAGTAGAACCACCATTAAAATTCCTGGAAACACCCCTGTACTGAAGCTACTAATTAAAAAATAAAAAACTGAATGCAAAACGCATTTTTCTAAAGGTAGTTACATTTCTCTTGACCCAAAAAAGAAAGAAAGAAAAAAAAAACCTCACCTAAGACGTTTCCTGCTTTTGCTGCACCATCCAATTTCTCTCCCTGTGTAAAAAACAGCACTATTCCCAGCAGTAGCATTGCCGGTCCCGTGAAACATAGAGGAAGGGCAAAACTCATCCTGACAGCATGAATCTTACAGGCCACCACCCCAAACCAGTGGCAGGCTGCTGAGCAGAAGGCCTGAGATGGGAAAAGAAGGCAATATTGATTAAGCCTAATTTACTGTCAGAAGGACAAAATTAAGATTTTAATGTAATTAATTTAAATGTCAGACTATAGAACCACCATAAAGACATGTTTCTGAACCAATTCTTTGTGGAAAAGAAAGAAAGAAGTGCAAAAAAGTGCTTTACACTTCAGAACTCGGATCATAATTAGAACATGTGATCATTATCATGCCTCAGGCATGCTGTAAGTCTTATTAAGTAATTAATCTAGACTGAACCTGCTGTGAGTCATAAAAAGAATATTATCAAATGTAATAATGGAAAAAAAAAGCTAAATCACCATCAGACACAATTTTGTCTGCTACATGCAGCGATACAGTCGATTCTACATTTAGGGGCATCTATTCTTCCTTCAGTACTTTTAATCTATGTTAGATGTTCTCTTACTTCTACTTACTTGTAAGAAAAACAACACTAGTCCTGTTTTCAGGAGTTCTCCGTTATGCAGGTTGAAATCTGACCAGGTGATGTTCTTCGCAATTAGCACGTGGTAGATCAGGTATACGCTCCCTAGAACAGAAAAAACGAATGTTATATGTTTGTCACATTTAAAAAGCCACTCCTCTTTTACTCAAATCATTTATTTCACAATGAAACTGTTTTTTATGACTGTTCTTTGTTTGTTGTCAAGTAAATATTGTTATGATATGGAATACATTCATTTAAAAATACTGCAAATAACAAGAGTGATAACTTTTTAAATTCCTGCAAGGATAGAAGAAACAATTTATTCTGCAACATGTACAGAAATATGGTAAAGATAACGTAAATCTGTACTGTTCTTTAGACTGGGTCATCTACCAATCGGAAGCTTGCGTGTAAGTATCCGTGGGGAAGATACTGGACCCTGAGCTCCATCCATTGGAGTGTTAGACAAGGTATAGATGTATAGATATAGATGATATAAATATCAGAATGTATCAGAAAATTTTGAATAATAAATACAGATGTTCTGCTGATTTTATAAGTTAAGAAATACGTTGGATTTTAAATAAATAAAAATAAAAGAGAATATATTAATAGTGGTGTGTTGCGCAGAATGGAAAGCCTAGATTTACTAATATTGAAAACAACAACTGAAGAATTCATCACAGCTGGAGAACATCCTCTGCAATCCATCTGCACCCCTGACATCACAGAAGTCTGTTTGTTCTCCAGTGCGAATGTGGGAAATGAGTTTTTTCATCACGCATCCAATGCAGTTATGTTGGATGATGACAACACAATGCAAGAGCGGGTGTAATTTTGCCAGCATGTTTTTTTTCCCCCATTCATTGTGTCAATACAGACATTGATGGCAAATAATTACCTATCACTAATACCCTCAGAATACTGCTGATGACAAACACAAAGTCTCTGAAACCATCCAGCTGTGACAACGTATCCTGTGGGGTAAGAGAGGAAGAAAGATCCTCAGTGATTGTATTAAAAAAAAAGTTTCATAAACATACAGACTTGGAAGAATGCAACATCTAGCTGAAGCTTCACTATAGAAAAACAGCATACCTGCATGCGGTTGGTCGCTTGCAGTGAATTTTCCCACCAGCACAACGAGACAAGAAAGGAGGAGAAAATTCCGAGTGCCACGTAGTAATAGCAGTCAGGACCCTGTCTGTCCACAAATGATGTTACACGGACATAGTAGTCAATTCCCAGCAGGCAGTAACCTGTTGGTCAAATTAGTCAGTTAATAAATGCATATCTAAACTTTCTCTTATATCAGTACAAGCAGTGTATATGCAGGTAAATCCCATAGTTCCCTGGGAGAAACTCTATCCAAATGTCCTGAAAGGACACCTATCATTCACATTTTCAGCTCCATATTTTTATTCTTGGACTCTACAAAATAATCAATACAAAATACAAAATAATCCCTATTTATCTCATTCTAGGATACCTTCTCTCTTTTTTTCTGAATACTTGAAACTTTGGCAATGTTTAATATGAGTTTGCCAATATTTATACATTTTTTATACATCATATTTTTTTAAGCAATCATGGAACTTGGAGCTTGCAAGCTAGGTGCTAGATTTGAATCTTAAACCTGACAGAGTTGCTTTGGCAGTTAAGACATTTTACAACATTTATCAGAGGCAGTTGTTGTAATGAGGGTGATAGAATTACTGCGTCAGAATCGGATAAACAAGACTACAATGGAAAGATAGTCTGAAAGAGCAGACGAGTTCAGTCAAAACCTGAAAACACAAACGCTGATTGAGAAGTGTTCAAATAATTGGAAGAAACAGAGAAAAACGAGTGACGTACAGAACTAAGAAAATAACTGTTGACTCTACCTCGTTCTGCTTCATTCACTCCCTACCCCTAATTTGTGAGTAGGTAAGGTTTGCCAACATGGCTGTTAAACCTCCTACTATACCTGCTGTAAGCTAATCATCATAAAATGTAATTAAGGATTACATTATATTAAATTTTTGTGGAGCAGCTCTCAGTTTTTGTTTTTTCACCACACCGAATCTATGAATGCTCAGTGGATAAAGCTAAAAAGAAAGCCAGGGAAACAATCTCGCACATAGAAGGTAATTTAAAAAGAGTTACCAATAGAGGTGAGTATGAGGGAGCAGATTGGGAACACAATTTTCCAGTTATCTCGCTGTAGTCTGAATATTATCTGCATAATTGCAGACACAATGCAGACTCCTCCACTGATGAAGAGATTAGTCAGGACGTCAAACTGAGGCATAACAACCAGCACGAGGACTGAAGTACCGAGAGAGACCAGGCACTCAATGAAGCAAATCTGGAAAAGACACAAAACCAGAAAAATGTCCTCATCTCTGCAGCATTTCTATTGGAAATGGAAATAGAGGAAATTCAAAATCATGCAAAGAAAGTTGTGATTTTGTATACTTTATATTCACCATTAATTTGCATCGCTACCATCAAAGGTTCATTTGACATTTTCTTTTTCTTTTCTGTCTTTTGACCTAAATAAAACTTTCTCTTATGGTTTGTATAATTCTTAAAGAAACTGCAAAATATAAACACACAAACAAGAACAACATAAATAAGACAAAAATCTCTTTATAGCGTTTTGTTGAAATACTATTAGAACAGGAAGATAAACTCATGATTAATTAACTGCACCCAGTGGGACCTACTTTGTGCCAAAGATGAAAAAAACAAAAAACCCCACTGTTACCATTTAAGTTTGTAGGTAAGGATTTGAAATGTTACATTTTTCTGCTGTCTTGTTATAGGTACATGTAAAGCTGGTGACACTCAAAATTGTTTTAGAAAAACATACCAGTCCCATGATCTTCATTTTGGGTGGTACAAAGCTCTTGAAGGCACATCGCCACAGTGATTTCAAAAAGACCAGGAAGTTGGGGAAGACTAGGCAGAACATCAACATCAGCATGTAGAACTGTCTTTCCTTTGGGGTGCGCATGGACATTGGACTGGACAATGTTGACAACACCAGCAGGGAGCCCTGAAAGGACATGTGATCATTGTGTGTTAAGAAAATTACTTAATTAAAGAATTTTAACAACATTTTTTTTTTTTTTAGGAAAGTGGTTACAGATTAGTTTAAATTATATAATAAGGGTTTTAGATTTCCAGGAATAGGAACTAGACGGGGAATCCCAGTAAGGAGAGTGCTGGGTACAAAGGCATTCAGTACTGTAAACTCTGTCCTATCATAAAACAGCATGACACTTCTTCGTGTTACTTTATGATCAGGCAGGCAGAGACAGATAAGCTTGTTTTCACATGATTTGTACTTTTCTGTTTCATGACTTCTTTGTTGAAATGCCTGAAAGAGTATTTTTTAGACATACAAACATAAATAGATTTGCAGAGTGCACTCTGATGGAAAAACTATGCAACATGAATTGGGAAATATCTAATATGATATATCAGTCAGACTCTAATAGCATATATGGTGGTCTTATTTTCCATATATGGAACATAGTACAGACTCAAAGTGTAAGAAAGCAATAGTACTGTTCAGTGGTGATTAAATTAATCAAAAATAACCCAAAGCACTTTCAAGTAAAAAGGTGCTTTAGTGGTAGATGCAAATTTTTAAGTGTCTGTATATAAAAGAAAATACTAGAATTTGAGCAGTTAGAGGCAATTTGACTGTGTCCAAAGTCAGCAATTTTTTAGCCAGAGCGTTTACTTCATGGGGACACCTCTACCTCTGTTGCTCAGCCCCAGCAGTAACCAGGTGAATAACTTCACAGAGAGAAAAAGATAAACTCACGACTGGTCCTACCTTAGCAACAACAGCAGTGGTCAAGACCGCTAACCCCACCAAAACAGCCACCAGATGCTGGGCCACCTGGAAACATCTTCTCTTACGTTCCTTCTCAGCTCCTGCGGGGTTCAGCTGGAATGGATCCCATGTATCCCTGGGAAATAGATATGGTTGACTATAAAAACAAGAAACTAGAACGACTGTTTGATCATTTGCTAAGAAAATGGCTGCCTAATAATCTATAAAAGTCAGCTGAAGGATGACAGAGAATTAATAATAGAGTAGAAATATCTTTTAGTTCCATCTATGTGAAACCCCCCAAAAAAGCTGTCCCAGATTAGTGACATTAAACTACAGGTACACACGGAGTGATAACAAACATTTACTAGGAACAAATTTACATCAATAAGAGATCAAGTTTGGTGACTGGTGTATTTTTTTTTCTCACAGCACTCACAATGCCCTTCCTGATTTTTTTTTCTTTACATATTTTTTTACCCTCACATATTTCAGACCATAAAAAAATTAGACAAAGTAACCCTAGTAAATAAAAATGCAGTTTTTAAACGATGATTTCATTTGTTAAGGAAAAAAGTTCTCCAAACCAATTTCGCCCTATGTAAAAAAAAGTAATTGTCCACTAAATCTAATAACCGGTTACGCCACAGTTGGCAGCAAAAATTGCAGTCAAGCATTTACAATCCGGCAATGAGCCTTTTGCATTGCTATGGAGGTATTTTGTCACATTTGTCTTTGCAGAATCGTATTATTTCAGTCATGCCAAAGCATCTAAGTACGATTTAGGTTCATACTTTGACTAGGGCACACCACAACCTTCTTTGAGCGATTCAGTGATGGACTTGGTGGAGTGGTTTCTGATCATTGCCTTGTTGCATAAGCTATGTGAGCTTCATGGCACAAACTGAGGGCCAGACACTCTACGTCAGGATTTTCTGGTAGAGAGCAGGATTCATCCATCAATTAAAGCAAGTCATCCATGTCCTGAAGTAGCAAAGCAGCCACAGACCATCACGCTACCACCACCATGTTTGAGTGTTGCTGTGATGTTCTCTTTGTTAACTGCTGTGTTACTTTAATGCCAGATGTAACGGGACTCAACTTTTGTGTCTTCAGTCCACCAACCCTAACCACTGTAGAGTCTTGGCCTTACAATATAAATCGCCTTGAGGTAACTATTGTTGGGGTGGGGTGGCTCAGTAGGTAGAGTGGTCGCCCCTTGATCAGAAGGTCGACGGTTCGAATCAACCCAACGGCTACCCTGAGGTACCCTTGAGCACGAGCGCTGGATTGTTAGCTGCCCACTGCTTCACTGAGTGAATGGGTTAAATGCAGAGAACACATTTTGTTGCCTTGTACTCGTGACATGTGCAATGACTATAGAGTTGAATTCTTTTTCTTTTTTGTGATTTGGTGTTATTTAAATAAAACTGAATTGAATTCAGAATATTTTCCCAAAAGTCTCGGGGATCATCAGGATGTTTTCTTTTAGCAAATGTGAGACAAGACTTTGTTTTCTTTTTGGTCAGCAGTGGTTTTCCCCTTGTTACTCCCCCATGGACGCCATTTTTGCCAGGTTTCTTTCTTATTGTTGAATCATAAACTCTGACCTCAACTGAGGCAAATGAAGCTTGCAGGTGTTTAAAATGTTGTACTGGATTCATTTGTGACCTCGTGGATGAGTCGTCCATGTGCTCTTGAAGTAATTTCGGTGGGCCTGGTACTCTGGGGAATGTTTACCACTATTCCAAGTTTTCTCCTTTTGTGAATAATAACTGTCATTGTGGTTCATGGGAATCCATGGCTTTGTAACCCTTTCCAGACCGATAGATGTCAGAGACTTTGGTTCTCGACTTTGCCACACAGGTTCTGTTTAAGTGACTTTTTGATTCAACAGGTCTGTCAGTAATCAAGGCTGCCTGGGAGGGCTAATGAAACTTAGCTCAGCTTTCCCAAAAATGTGGTTAATCACAGTTAATCACTTTAACTGTCTTACTGATTTAAAAAAAACAAAACATGAAGGGGGCATACGTTTCCACAGCACTGTTTCTTGTCTTGATACTTTAACATTTGTATGATCATGTTTACATAAATACAGTAAGTTATGACTCCATTTATTAAGTGCAAATTGACTGCAGTCACGTTTTTAAATGAATATGTGATAAACCATGGGTGCATAGTCTGTGGATGAGCCTGTAACAAGGAAGTAAGTGAAGACTTTTACATTGTATACTTCAAACTATCGCTGATTGTAATCATGGTCTGTTGGGTGTTGGTTACATATAACTGGAGCTCAGTACAAAATGAAGAATCCTCTGTTATCTACGAGTCTGCCAAAGCCCTCAGTTTATCGCACAGGTCAGAGTACAGTTTTTATTGAACAGTGTTCTTTTAACTCTTCCAGAAATTCACAGTGTGCTGCATCTCTCACTCTTCCCCCCCTCCTTTTTTGGGGATCTGTGTTTATTATTGTCAGTGACTGTCACTTGTCAGTGCAAAATATAGCGAAAGCTTTTAGCATGAAAGGCACAGTGTATGGTTTTGGTGTTTCCAGATTAAAATGTGACTGGCACACAAACAGGCATCTAAGATAATAAATTCTCAAGCAACCCTTTGTCCATAATTACACCTCTATATCTGTGTTCCCGGGCACATTAAATGTCACCCTCTCTGCCACCCCGATGATTAATACAGAGTGCAGAATAATTATCAGGGTGTGGGTTTTTTACCGTGAGATTATGCTACTTAATGACACTGTGATCTCTGGCTTTGCCATAGCAACCAAAATACTGTTAAGTCAAGGTGTGGTACAAAGTGGCCAGATTGATGCTGGCAGAAGGTTGTTATATAAAGACTAGTGATATCACACTATTGCTATTATTATTATATTATTATTATGTAATGCTTGATCACTACTGGAATTTTAGGGTAAATGACAGTGGCAGTTTTTAGGAAGTAAAAAAATCTGATATCGATACACTTGATAATAAAACTTTTAAAAAACAGCGAGGAAACAAAAATCTGCTGTTTTTAGCTTTTCCTCCAATGGCAAGTGTCAAGCAGACAAGCCAATTGTTTTTTAGTGTATTTATGAAACTAGTAAGTCTTCATTAGACACGATATTGATGGGCGAAATTGAACTTTTCAGATGTTTCTACCCAAAACTGACTAGGATACACCATCATGGCCCCCTATGCTGAAAACAGTTTGAAAAAGACTTCCTGCTTTCTGGAGAGGTATTTAAAAAAACAGCTCCCAGCTCCTTTTCTCTGTGACGTCAGTAAATCATTTCCTCATGAGTTTATAGAGGAACTTGATTCAAGTTGTTTTTGTAAGTTATCATTGCTATAAAAAAGGAGCATTATCCAAAGCTCATGCTTTTGTAGGTCACAGGTTATTAGTCAAAACCAAAAACACCACCAAATACACCAAGATGATGACGTGGAAAGACACAGCTCAAAGCTTTGCTAATGTAGTCAGTGAAATAGATTTATATGTAGAGCAATATGTGCTGAAAAGACCACCAAAATCAGGAAAGGGCTATAGTATAGAGAGATTATCTATTGTCAGACAATCCCCAGACTCAAAAAGCTTTTAGAAGAATGACTCACTATGACAGCAAACTTCAGATTAGAATATTTACTTATCACACTATATGATTATCTGCAGACTGTAATCACCCAGACTCAAACAAAACCAGATTTAACTTGGCTCCATCACATCATAATGTCATAATTGTAATAAGGCATACCCCTGTTTCAGAGTGCCCTCGATTACATGGCCCATTAAAGCTCAAAAACTTTTCATTGCAGTAATGTTTTTTTTTTTAAATAAAAAAATTAAAGCTGTCACACAGTTTGGCTGTCATATGTTATGTGTTAAGAGTCTGGAAGCCGGTGTACCGGCTCACTTTGCTGTGACCTTCTAGTCAAGTTATATTACTCACTATAGTTGCGTAATATTTAATAAATTGGGAAACAATTAACTGCAATGATTTATATAAAAGTAGTTAATATTTAAAAACTTTGTAGACACTATTCCTAGCTTTAGTTTATTTTTGGAACTTTAGAGCCTTTTAAATCAAAACAAAAGTCGCTGATAAAATATCATAAATATTGTTTTTATTTATGACTTCATAATCAAAACAAGGGCGGTGTAAAAATAAACGAAAGACAGAAACAATGTCATCACTTTTTTGTGTCAGATATACCTACGTAGAGAATTTAATTACAATTTCAGTGTGTATTTAACATTTGAAACGGAGGCCCTAACAGCAGGCAGTAACAGTGGAGATGATATCAGCTACAGCAATAAAGCGAAGCACAGCGGTGCACAGAACAAATGAACTGTTTTCTTGGCTGTGAATTATATCAACCTGGTAACACAATACTTTATGGTGAAAAATAATATATATATACATTACCAACACATATCTCACCAACAATTAACCTCCTAACAATGATGAAGAGGCTAATAAAACTGGATAGCATACCCAGGGACAGGAAATTGAATAGCTGCCTGGTTCAAAGCAGCATGTGGTGTTGAATGTATTTCTGTCTCATTCTCAGTGCAGCAAATAGGAAACAACTTCAAAGCTGCAGTGATGCCGTGAAACATGTTTGCTGCTGCAGCTTGATTAGTTAAAGAATAACATGTGCAGTCCCTGAATCAGGAAATAAATTCACGAACTGTCTGACTTCACTAAGTTCCTGTGGTAGACAGAAACCAGAGGCTGTGTTTTTACAGTTCGCATAGAAAGAGGAGAAAACGCAAACATGCCCCAGATGCCACAGATGTCTTAAATTAATAGTACTGCTAATTACCAAACACATTTTTAATGTTTCTGCAAAGGTTAATTCACCACCATCTACAAGCTCTGTAATCAAAATGATATTTTTAAAGCACGTTATTATTTTTTGATTAAAATGCCAAATTACAGTCATTTTCTTCCATTCCTGAATAGAAAAATTAGTAGTTTTTAGTGGTTATATGTTATACTCGATTAATTTCCGACTTCTCAGAGAAGTCCAGCGTGCTATTTGGCAATAAAAACACGAATTTCGCTTTTTTTATGGCCTAATAAATAACAATACAATTTTTAGTTTTAAAATATTTGTTTTTTTGTTTTTATGTCAGCCTATCAATACAGATATTACTTGTGATTTAATCCGTTGAAATTGTGTAGTTTCTTTTTTATTCATATTTATTCATATTTTCCTTTTTCTCCCACCCCAAGTTATCGTGCTTCCACAGCACACAGCCAGTTTTATTAAACACCGCATGGGTCACAAAGCATAAAAGACCCAGAGAAGAAGATGGATTTCCACTGCCTAGAAAGAAGTGTCTGCAAGACCGCTTTCTTCCTCCATTGTATGTATTTGATCAAGCAGGTTAATTAAGATCAAAGCGTGGTTGGTGGACTCGTGGCTTGTCACTCATATAAATGTGATTTCCATATTTAAATTCCTCTCATGTCACATATTATGCTCAGTTTCACATCTGTGCCATTAGTTAAAGCAGAAACGAGACCACATAAGCTTTTATGATGCAACACACACTGTTGAAGATTCTTTACCTGTGCCTTCCTTCTCTTTTCTTTCCTCTTTCTCTCAAATCCTCCATTCTGTGTATTTACTCCACTGCATCAACCAGAAACCTAAAATAGATCGTTTAAAGAAAACATGTGTTACTGGCTTTATAGCACGCATTTTAAATTAAACCATGTTCAGGACATAGCCAAAAAAAATCTTTAAACGATATTGACACTGACTTAATCGACACATATTTAAATGTAAAAAAATAGAGATACTCTACCTTGATAACTGCCCTATAATTAAATCTTTTGTGTCCAACTATCCACCCCGTTGAAGCTCTCGGAAAAGTCTGCCTTCAGTGCCAATTCAAAAGAAAAATTAAATTAAAAAATCAAACACCAGCTACTGTTTTAAAATGAAGTAA
>VOQK01001424.1:0-11966 GCA_015052645.1 Benitochromis conjunctus
GTTATGCTGCGATAGGTTCAGATTGCTGGGGCACCCCCTTGATGCATTGAGTTTTTCCTTTTCAGTCACCTTTCTCATTCACCATGTGTTATTAGATCTCCCTGCACTCAACCATACTTGTTATTAATCTCTGGCTCTCTTCCACAGCATGTCTTTTATCCTGTCTTCCTTTTTTCACCCCAACCGGTTGCAGCAGATGGCCGCCCCTCCCTGAGCCTGGTTCTGCTGGAGGTTTCTTCCTGTTAAAAGGGAGTTTTTCCTTCCCACTGTCACCAAAGTGCTTGCTCATAGGGGGTCATATGATTGTTGGGTTTTTCACTGTATGTATTATTGTAGGGTCTACCTTACAATGTAAAGTGCCTTGAGGCGACTGTTGTTGTGATTTGGCGCTATATAAATAAAATTGAATTGAATTGAATTTTGCTTTGCTCCTGCCACACTGCTTTAATTTAAGTCTAAACATTCCCTTTTTTAACCCTTTGTGAAACAAAAATGTATTAATCGGACTATTAATCTATATTAGTCCAAATCGCTCTAATATGTTGCTATTAGATATGATCTAGGGGGGAGCTGCCATAACAGATGTGACTGATAAGATTTGACCTGTGTAAGACTCATAGGATAAAGACTTCGATTGGCCTATCGATCGACAAAAACAATAATGACACAACAAAAAGAAAAAAACAATCCTTTATCCTTCAAGCTTGGGTCTTTGACCAGAAGCCTGGTTATTATATTTACATTTTTTTTAACTGTAAATATGCATTTGTGTATTCTGAAGGTTTGTGTTTTCAGTATCAATATCTGTTTTCTGCTATTCACTGTCAAAGCTCTTTGTAGCTCTGTTTGTAAAGTTGATATGTAAATACATTTCATTATTAGGAATAGCAATAAGAATAGTAGTCATAGTATGTTGGAGTGTATAGTAATAGCAGTGAGATCATTTTCTCCTAAAATACAAAAATCAACCCTCCACCGCACACAAAAAACCCAAAACTTACCAGTGATGTTGAGCCTGAACTCTTTAACCTTCTTTCCAAACTGAGTGGCCATCCTGCAGCGGTAGCGGCCCGAGTCGTTACTCCTGAGTCTGGACAGCTGAAGTCTGACTCGTCCTGTGGTCAGAGAGTCTTTGTCACACTGAACACGTCCAGCAAACTGCTCATGCTGAGGCTCATCAGAACTACTGTCCATATTGAAGAAAACCTTCAGCTTAGGTAACTGCAGGCAGTGGATCTTAAGCGATGAAATGGTGATGCTAACTTTGGATGTAAATGCCCATTCTACCGTGATGTCACTGTTTTCTTCAGCCTGATAGTACAGATCCTCGTTGCCATCTTCGGACATTTCTGAGAGGAAGAGAAGGAGCGAGGACAAATTCAGCTACAAAAAGGGAACAACCCCACTTTACATGGTGGATCCAGTTCCTCCACTCAGACTAGAGTGAAGCCTAGAAGCTAGCTAATAGCTATAGCTTGTTCTGTTTACATGTAGCTGTTGGTCATAGTGGCCACTATCCCAATTTGCTAGTAAGACTAAAGTTGTTTTTTGTACTATGTAGCTTATTTCTGACGCAAAGTAGGAAATTCAAATCTGGGCTATTCTATGCTAGCTTAATTTTTTAGCCACTGCATGGCATTAGCAAGGTGACAGACAAAAATCCATCCATCCAAATTTATCACAATTTTTCTTCTGAGGATGATACCTGTGCCAATACTGATATTTACCGACCAACTATTAAAAACAACTGCTGTTATAACAACCGCTACTAAATGTTAGTATAAAATGTAAATTCACAAAGGTACTAAATCAGCATCCTTGTGAAGGTTTAACTAACCGCAGACACATGAAGTCAGAATTATGAAGAGCAAGCTCCTACACATCATCTTCTCCCTGTGAATGAACACACATGATGGTAGTACACAGAATCAGAATGACAGGACTATAACACGCTGGTGCATGTATGCTAATATTGAAGTTTCAAAATGTGGAGCTGCAGTGGTCACAGCCAAATGTGTACCCCCTGGTTTTGTTAGTGTGTGTTGTCTTTGTATTGTACAAATACAGTAAATCTCTGGCATCTCACTGAGACGTAGTACTTGATAAAGTGAGTTGTTATTTTCTCCTGATTGTCAAAACACCAGTTTGGTTTTTGAACCATTTTGTGCTGTTTGGAAATGAAAAATACACCAGAAGCCCTGCCAGTGATTTATAGTGTTTATTTCATTCTTACTGTAATCACATAATTCAGCATTAACAGATTATAGCCATCATGTGGACAGGCAGGATCTGACAGAAGGATTCACATTGGGATGATGAATACACCGGACAATAACTGTGAGTTAGTCACAAGTAAAACCACAAACTGCCCACCATGTTTATCACTGCCTCAGAGGAGCAGATCTAACTAATGCATGTCGTAGGGGCAACTTAACATACGCATAGAAAATGAAAGTCACCAGAGGTTTTTGGCTTAAAAAAAATCACAGCACAAAACAAGTCAAACAGTTTTTCTCAGTTGATTTAAATCAAAACCTGAAACCTTACTTTTGTTACTGTGCAGCAAAAACAACCCCGGAGAAAGAAGTAATGTTGTCACCTGTTTTGAATAGAAGTAGGTGAAGAAGCTCCAGTGCTCTGGATAAGCAGCTGTTACATTGTTTTTTGCTGACGCAGGATTAAAGTAAGACTGCATTTCCTCATCGTCCTGCCTTCTATTCAAAGTACGGTGGTTTCCATTCAGTAAAAATGGGCTTTCCAAAAACTCTGACATGTCAACTTGTGGTTTTGAAAGCAGCAGTTTTCTATTGAATCATCACCGTCCTTTGACATATAACCCGTCCATGTGAATATGTGCAAACATCAATGGGACATTGTGTTGCCTAACATACATTTCTATTTTTATCTTCAAATGCCTGCAGATGATTTGAACTCTAAAAAGCTGACACCTTCAACAGACCGGGTTCTGCATGCCATGCATATCTGCTTTTTCGAAGGGTTTCTAAGCTGCCAGTCATTTTATATTTCTGCAAATATAACTTTGTTTTTCTGGGAAATTGGAGGGTTTAATAACCGAGGAAAGATTCCCATCCTGTGGTTATGTAAAATAACCCTAAAATGTGGTGTGGTAGTGTGGTGTGGTTTTGTAGTGTGGAGAGGAAACAAAAAAAGGAACTGTTACTATAAACTACTCTGCATTTTATGTAATAACTTCAAACTATCTGACACTCATGTTCTAATGCCAACAGCTTTGCATGACTGACTGCAAGACCTGCCAATCAAGGCATTCACATCAATAACATACCTAATTTGCTGTGTATTTAAAGCCTGATGGGTGGTGTGCATCTGATGTTACAAAAAAAAAAAAACGGAGAGAAATTGTGTCAAATTTAATGCAATACTTTAGACAAAATGTCTTTAATATATTCTTCTGGCCCCAAAGAAGACAAGTACGCTATGTGTGAGCATTTTGAAATGCCAATTTTAAAAAAACCATTTGAACTGAGACGCACCTTTACTCAGAAAGCTTATTCCCTGATATTCCTCTTGGATATAATCTGCTTCTTTTATTGTCCAAATGGCGACACTTTAGAAATTCAGATGGTGGTAACATTTTGACAGTTCAGCATAATGTACGCCATCCTGATGCCATAAATATGTATTGAAAATGTACTGACCCATAGTCTACAATTTATCCCCAATGAAAGGACCACTTTCATTTCAAATACAATTAATATTGCTTCTATCAGCAGGGACCCACAGTGGAAATCAGAACACGTATCGATCACCATAGATTTTTAGAGCATGGAAAGGAGGAGCTGTGTTTACAAAGTGGCTTTTAGCTGTGCTGCAACTTAAATATGAGCCCTATAAGATATTTACCAGTGGGATGTATATCAGCTGATTTACTGTGATTGTAGATGGTTCCTGCATGCCCTAAACTCGTCACTTAACAGATCCACCAAACAGTCTGAGGATGTAAATACTTTGCGAAGTAAATACTTAATATTAAACATGTAATGATTGTAAGATTATAACAAAGTCTTCAACTATGGATTTTAGTTATATTTATTCTTTTCCTGGATAAGAAGCATGTTTTGAACTGTGAAACTGTTTCAGTGTGTGTTTGTGTCTTCTTCATAGTTTGTTCTTTTCTGTAGACATCCTCCCAGCATGCCGTGCTTCTCGCGTGCTCCTCAGGGCCTTGGTCCTTTTGGGGTCCACCACTGCATAGTCCACACGTGTACGCTGGCCTCGTGCTTGATCCTCACCATCTCCGGCGTGCTCACCGCCCCCGGTTAAACCTTCGCCAGTGCAGCGTTTCTGGTTGCACAGTCACACATTAAAAAACATTAATATGATTTTTGTTTTTTAAAAAGAAAAAGTGAGTAGTCCGTTGGTGCCCTCTGGTGGTCAGATCAAATGATCACAGACAAAATGATCTCTGATGGCAAATTATGAAGATTAAATAATGCATACGCTATAGAGTATAACAGTAAAAGAAATAAAAGCATATTTTATTTGAATGTTGTGACTTGTGCAGAATGACAGAGTGAAACAGCGAGAGATGGTTTACCTGTCTGGTTGGTGTTGATTGTCCAGTGTGAAGGTCAAGGTCCAGGTACTCCACCTGCTTGTCACCTCTGGCTCGTGGTAACAAAGGGCTGCTGACTCCGCCCTCTGATGCCCGGTGCATCATAAGTCTCAGAGACTGTAAACGGAAACGTACAGTTTAGTAAAGGAGATATGACATCTAGAAGAAAGAAAAAAATGTTAAGAAACGATAGAGAGAGGGAAGGTACTAGGAATGTTTTTCTGGATCACAATGAGGTATTAGAATATATTTCAAAGAACAAAGCAAATAAAAAGCATGAGCCAAATGTTTTCAATATAGGAAGAATAACAGATGATGAAGAAGAAAATGGGGAAAAAGAAAGCAAGGATCGTTGAAACATAAGGAAAAAATGGAACAAAACAGGGGAGATGAGAAGTTGCAGAGGAAATGTATGTTTTACCTGCTCGCCGGCGCTGAAGCTGAGGCTAGAGGTCATCATTGCGACGTAGCTGTCATCTGGGTCATCGGAATCAGAGGACGGTGAAGAGCTGTGAGCAGAGCTCGGCGTGACCATCCGACGACTGGAGGGTCTGTTGCGCAAGCACACAAATATAAAGTTAATCTTAAATGATATTTGTGATGAAGTAGTTTTTCTTTTAAACAAAACTCCATCTAAATTTTGTTGATTTTTAGATTGTTGATCAGTCACTCAATCAATATTTATTCTATTGATGGCTGAGTAAAGAACATCTCAACGTATCTGCTTTTAAAGGGTTTTCATCAATTCATAGTTTTACTTTGTAGATTTTACTACAGAGTAAATATTTACTGTTACTTAGTATTCATCTTTACTGATTCTACTTCATTCTCTTTTTCATTGCTTTTAATTACGACATCTTGCTGTTATAAGATTATTAAAAAGTACTTGTAGTACCCGTCCTGCACCACAGGGTGGCAGTAGAGTCCTGCTCAAATATTAACAAAACCTTCCTCTCTCTTAGTCTGAAAGTGTTCCAGGCAGTAAATATTTTGTGTTCTGCAATTTTCTTTTGACCTTGCAGTAAAATTGATCATGTCACGCAAACAAACGTACCCCCGTGTGAAGGTCCGCGTTACGGGCGAGCGCACTGGAGGGGGGACTTCCTGCCAGTCCTGCTGCACTGAAGAGATGTCCAGAGGAGCCGGTTTTACTGGGTGACAGAAGATGGGGGAAAAAGGGGCAACTTTACTTATTACAGTTTGAAATAATGTGCGGTTTAGTTCAAAGACTTGCTACTTGTTTTCAGGATATGAGAACAAGAAAACTGTATTTCGATTTGCCCTTGTTTTATGTCTGCGTGTGATGGAGAGTTTCCCCCAATCCTTTTCGTAATCCAGTGGATGAACGTCGGCACACGGATATTATCGTCGGCAGGCACGGTACCTCATCTGTTTGCTTTGAGCCTTGAGTTTGGAAATGAATGTCATAGTTTAACCTAAACAAGTAAGACTTGAGGTCTGATTTTCTGATGACTCAGTTGCTGAGTCATTTCAAAACCCCTTTTTTCAGTTCAGCTGTTGAATTTGGGTGATTTGAGTGAAAATGTGTACTTCATTGTTTCATTGCTGTATTGTATGTATCGAATTGTGTAAGTTGCTGCCACCTTCTGGACTGAAAGCAGGCTGACACAGACCTGCAAGCTGAGAAAGAATTTCATCTAATTTGTGACCCGGCCAGCAGTCACATGTATGAAGTTGACACAAATTTTGCTTTTTCTGGACAAAAATTTTAAAAACTACTGAACACTGTAAATGGTGCCAAAGCATCCTTGTAATACTTTTAATGTTGAATCTTATTGTTAATTAAAGTAAGTAAAAATACAATACAGTGTTTATAGGAAGTAAAATCAGGTGGGGGGGGTTTCTTGCGTGTCCAGAAACAGTTTCCTGACTGTGAAGATTTTAATATTTAATGTGAACGTTTCTATAAGCAGCAGCTCGTACGTGTCGCTGTGTGTGTGTGTGTGTGAGTGTGGCTGTCGTGCTCTTGTAGTTCAGCCCTGTTGAGCAAAGTGGGAGCAGGTAAATAATTAAAACAAAATGAAATGACAGATTGGGGGGAGAGGGGCCGTCACCACAGAGGAGAACCAGCCGAGTGTTTCAGGAACAGAAAGTTTAGGGTCAAAGTTTAACTGCTTTGAAAACTTTCATTTTAGAAGTGGGTGTGTTGTCTTCAAACCACAATTTAAAAGAAAAAAAAAAATCTGTTCTTCTGTCTGCACAAACAACAAAATGTGTTTTTACAGAAGGAGACGAGCTGAGTAAAAGCAGAAAGGGGAATCGTGAAGTGGGAAGTAATTACAAGAAGCCCTGATGGAAAGCCCCTGTCACCAGTGTTTGTCAGGGCTTCTAAGTTTCAGACGTTTCACTTCGTTTACTTGCGTCAGTGGACGCATCAGCATCTGCTGGTGCGATTGCACTTGTCACTGCACTTAATTGCAGTACTTAAAGTTGCAACTTTGAAGATATATTTTTTTAATTTTCCATAAAAACTACAACCAGTTTTTGTATACAAAACATGGAATTTAGAATTGTCGTTTGTGTTTTAGGTTAAATGTAAAAACAACATTTTCCTTCATAAAAGAAAAGTCTGATACGTTTTCATTGGAGACGAATAAATAAAGCATTTATGTTGTTAAAGTTTCATTTGCCTTGGCTCTGTTGCCTTAGACACTTCAAAAGGGAACTGAAATAGGGTCTGCGGATCTATAAATTAAATTGAACTGAAAACTGAAATTGAATTAACGTGTTTCCGACTTATGCGACCAAAGCAAACGCAACTGTGTGGTAGCGTCACGCTGTCTTGTGTATTGCCTCTAATCCCATGTAACTCCTTCACCCACACAAAAGGCAAACATGGTTTCCGTATTTGAATTAGACCATCTCGTGATGTGTGCCATCTTGGGCACTCCAGGCTTCATATGTGAACACAACGTATGATTTTTAAATCAGGACTTTCATTTTAATCATTTTTCCTCCACCTCTGCTGGACTGTTCGCCGAGTGTACAAAATGTTGACTTTTTGATGATTCGCTAATATTTCATATCGAGAACTTTTAATATTTGGCAAAATTATGATTTTGTTTGTTTTCATTATTATTCAGCCATATCGTTTTAATATTGTCTTACATATTAAGAGAAGACTGACAAACTGTAAGTGTTGATGTAAATGTGTGTTATAGTTTGTACCTCTTGTTTTATTTGTCGGCTCCCCGGCAGTCTGGCTGTCATTTCTGTCCACTGGCTGATTGGCACAAACTCCTGCAGAGACACGCAACACCGCAAAACAGATGGTATGCATCAGCCTGTGCTGCAACAGCAACTCAGCTGATGCTACACTAATGCTTACTATGAACTTAGAAAGCTGCTTGTGGTTACTTAGGTGAATTTCACAAATCACTAAAATCCTTAAAAATACAAAATACTTTGAAGGGAACAATATTTAATTCAATGTAAAGAGTTTTTCTTTTTCTTTTTTTAGATTAAGGCTCTGTTACAGCTTCCAGCTCTCACACTAGGATGGTATTAACACAAAACTTAATTTCCCACTAAGATCCCGCTAACCTCTCCGTTGTGGTTTCAGGTTGCGGTGGATCGGAGGGGGCATGGCTTCTCGTTCACCTCCAGCGGAAGTGTTCATGCTATTTCTCCTGAGCGGCGGAGTGAGAGGAGCGACGGGAGTCAGCGGGGAGTTACGGAAACCCATGTGTGCAGGTGGAGGCACCTGCTTCCCGAGAGATGCCATGTCAGTCATGGCAGTGGTGGGGTGTATAGGCAATGAAGATGTCAGAGGGGTCATCGGGACGTAGTTGCCTTCTTGGAGCTGGGCAGAGGGGTCTGAGGGTGGAGGCACTCTGGAAGACGAATTAACGTTACTGATGATAAATTCCCTTCAGAGGATTTCAAATGTTCTGTTTACTGATTGATCCTAATGGAAGTCTAAATAAAATCAAAGCATTGGCTGTAATTAGGTTTATAAGTAGTTACTTACATGTGAGGTAATCCTAGCTTGTGTTTTAGTCCAAAGATTAAAGGAGCCTTTTGTAACAACTTTGACTAAACTCAAATTACCACCAGGGGTTAGCGTTTTATCAGCAGGTGTGGAGTTTTTCAGGTGTGTGCTGCTATTTAACATGTGACTTTTCTTTTTAGCCCGTCCCTCAGGTTGCTTGGCTTTTATTTGTTTTTATGAATATGAATCCACTCATTATGACTTGCATAGTTAAATAAAGGTTACATCGACTCCTTGCACCATCTTGGGGCATGAATTGGTATTACATGAACTTACAGCCTGAACCTTGTTCATCTTCATTTGATAGCTCTTCAACACAATACAAAGATGTTTGTGAAATATTCTCATACCAGTAAAAAAATTTTTTGACATTCAGTTGTTTGTGTGTGTTTAAGTGGTACTCGGGGCTCATTAATTATATAAATGTGCAAGATCTGGCCAATTGATCCACTTAAGTTCAACAAAGGAACCAAGGGGCAGCCTATTAGATCAAAGTGGGGTTTCACAGGAGCTAAAACAGCTTCTTTGAGCAGGTGATGAATTGAGAGGCTGATTTTAAGAAAGAAATCTTTATTTTACGTGTTGTAATTCTTACAGACCTGGGTGCAACCGGTGGCTCAGAGGTGGCAGCGCTCATGGGAACGTAATTTTCATCCGCATCATCATCTTCAGAACAGACACTACCCAGAGGCACCATGCCTTTATTAAACTGAGAGACAACAGATCAAGAATGCAGGTGAATTTCATTGTAAAATGATAAATTCATGATAAAACAGAAAGAGATCAAAGATAGAATAATGGTTCAAAGTTAACACGTATTTTATTTTAGAGGTTTCAACTTACGAGATAACTGTTGAAGCTCTCACTGAACTCAAACAAGCTCGCTCTGTCAGACAAAGACCGGGGGATGAAAAAAGAGTCGCTGCCTGAAACTGAAAGTATAGAGACAAAATCCATGAGTCTTCAGTGATAACAGCCAAACTTGCTTTGGCTTTCATTTATTTATTTATTTATTGCTGTATTTTTGGTTTTTTGGTTTTTGTCTACAGATGTGAAAGTGAAAGTGATTTTCTCTCCAATGGCAAAGCTCTTCCAGTAAACTGCCAACTTCTCATATATACTTTTGTAGATGTTAGACTTCTGCCGACATGCATTTACACAGACGGTATTTGTACAATGGGTTTGACCAAATCTGAAACTGAATAGGCAGGGAGGGTAATCTAAGAAGGTGGCACAACCAAAATGCACAAAACAACACGTCTGAGCTTGCATGAATCTGTCTTAGATATACTTGAAAACAGCTGTTTCTCTATGTTGGATACTGGAAAGAGAAATGTGGCTAAAAACACACAAAAAAACCAAACAAAAGAAAACAAATCTCCTTGTGCTGTTGTTGGGCAAAGTTCACGTCTGATTAATGAATCAAATTATGGAGCAAACACGCACAAACGGTTTCAGCGGTAAGGATATAATCCCTCAGCACTGCTAGCTCTGCGCAACAAAGCTTCTTAACTCTGCATAATCTCCCTCAGGTACGAAGTTTAAAAACCTGATGGCAAACAGTGATTGCAGCCTCCTAAAAAGATTTAGCATTGAACTGAATATAACATTAATGTGCGTGAACTTGTCTATGAATATTACTGAGCAGCCACAGCTGGTACCAGAAGGTGTTCTCGTGTGAACTGCTTGGCCAGTTTGCATTAGTTTGCACCTTTTGTGTGATTATTACTCCAAATCTGACACTTTGGCGATTAAATTAATGACAACATAAAATGGTAAAAATATTATTGGTTGTTTTTTTTTTTAGAAGACTAGAAAAAAATTGCTCTCGGAAAAAAAATTCATGAAGAACACGAACGTTGTCTTCTGGTTTGAAAGATGAATCCAGTGACGTGACTGAAAGCTGTGTTATTTTTAATAACTAGCAGGGCAGTTTTGGTAAAACAGTCTGACTTGTCTCTTGAATTAAGGAAGGTCTCCATCTCTCTTATATTTCTTTTCAACTGATTTTAAAAAAAGGCATGAAATCACAAATGTGCAGTCTTCCGTAGGATTTCAGTCATATCTACATCTCACTCCTCAAAACACCAAAAGTCTTCAAAGTAAGAGCCCAGAGGTGACATCACAGTAGCTTTGTACATCTTTCTTTAGAGGAACACGTTTAACTGACCTGATGGATGTTTTTTAGTTTTAAAAGTCAGTTACACAGAGACCAAAATGAAACCTAATGAAACCTGGATCATTACAAGTTTGCATAATAGTAATTAATTTGAGAACTAACTATAATAAAACAAAAAGGTCTGAAGAACCAACTGAGAACTATGATCCAACCCTGTCAGCCTACAGATGCATAAAGTCTCTTTTACCTCACAGGTTTAAATGAAGCTGCTGTGTGAAACCTACCCTGCTTCAGCCGAAGTTACATACAGCTGATAAATATCTACTAAACATGGTGCACGTGGTAAAGCATTTTGGCAGTTAAATCACTGTCTTACACTGGGATATTATTTGTTTCCTTCCCAGTATCTGCATGAGAAGATTAATGCCACTTCCTTTTCTGTACCGTACATATGGAGCTACATATAGAATTATTGATTGGCTTATCGATTAGCACAAGGACTATTAAATGTCAAAAACAGCTAGCCTGGTTTTATCCAAATGCAGTCTTGGAACAAACCAGCCAGAAGGTTGACTTCTTTTGACCACAACCACATTTTCAGAGCTTTTGTTAAAGCCAGAACATGTGGATACCAGATAAGAGATAACTAGAGCAAGACTTCTGCCGGTCACTGTATAAGACTGAAGAATAGAAACGTTCACATGACAGCCACCAGGTTCATTTTTGTCTTTGGCTCTCTTCAAACACTAGGTACCCATGTGTAATCAATGCCTGCTCAAACATGAATGCTCAGTGCGACTCAGACTACAGACAGACAGAAACAGCTTCTTATCTGTTATTTACAGATTATGCTTATTTATATTCAGGCATCTTGTGTATTGATATTAATCCAGAGAAAATAAAATGCATCAACTGGCATCCCAAAGGCTCCTTAATGAACTTCCTAAAGCTTATTTGTTGAATGTGTGAGAAATAAAAATCAGATGAATGAAATGTTGGTTTTGGCATTGAAATCTTGTTTGAATTATCAATGGCAGGACAGTATTGTCTCCTTACTTGTATGCATGCATCCTGGTGTAGTGATGGTGTTGCTCCTTGGCAGATGTCCTCCTCCATCCACACACTCGTCCCTCCTCTCTGGTTCTGAGGCAGTTCGGGGGAGCGTGGCAGGCTTTGAGCTTTCTCCTTGGGCTGCGATGCCAGGAGGTTTTGGTGGGCGCGGAGGAGGAGTTGGGGTGGAG
>VOQK01001424.1:11986-25780 GCA_015052645.1 Benitochromis conjunctus
GGTGGAGGCATGAAGCTCTGCTTGGGTTAGGGAGTCCACACTGGGGGTAGAAGATGGGCGGCGAGGGGGAGGCGGTTGTGGAGTGCATACTGGACGTGGGATCTGGTAACCACTAGTGGTGGATGAGTGCGTGCTTGAATGCACATTGGAGTGCACGTTATCACTGAGAGTTATTCCTACTGGACGAAGGTGAAAATCCAGGGAATGCTTTCTGGGATGCGGAGAGGGGTGACAGCGGGGTCTGCCAGCTTGTTTCTGGGAGTCAGGGGTCGTGCTGGCATCTAAAGACTGGCTGAGAGGGCTCGACATTGCAGTGACTGTCCAAGGAACCACTCTAAAGCCAGAAGAAGAAGAGGAGGAGGAGTAGGATGGATTTGGAAGGCTGCTGGGTAGGAGGGAAGGAGAGGAAGAAGAGGAAGAGGAGGAGGAGGTGGCAGAGGGAGGCGGGTAGAGGTTGTCGTTGTAGTCGGTTTCAAGAGATGTGGATGACCCTAAAGGAGTCCTACAAAAAGAAAGAGAGCGATATCAACAAAAAGACTTAAATAAAAAGAGTTTGGGGGGGGGTTCTCCTTTTTTCCTTATGAAGGTGCACAGTTTATCTGTAAAGGTAGAGATGAATAAAACATTTCTAAATGTTTTTTCATTTAGAAAAAAACAATAGTTACTGTTGAATTTTCCCATCACAGTCCACTCCAGGCTTTGGGTTCTTCCCTCAACAACTAAACGTGTCTCGAAGGATCAAAGATTTTCCGACTGAGAAGGAAAATAGGTTTTATTGTGCTGTTCTGAGGAACTCTCCCATGAAGTTTCATGAAGTCAACCTTTTCCGTGGGTGTGATCCAAGATAAATCTCAAATCCCCTTTCTTAGAGTCAACACGTCTGAACCTGTAACTCTGGTCGTTTAGCTGATTTATCTTCAGCTGGTTCTCTGTAGTCTGAACTGGAGTGAAAAGGTTTTTTGCTTTTTTAGGATTTTGTTTTTGGCAATAATACGACTAAAACATAAAGTAGCTAGATATATTAAACAAAGCTTGCAAAACTGGCAGGGTGTCTTTTATAATTCTGTTTTCTATTATTGTGTTTTTATTAGTATTGTTAGAGTTTAAGTATAGATTCTGGACTCATTTTGGCATTAGTTTTTACAGAAACCACAACTGTTTCTGTGAGGTTTTGAGGTTGAAATTTTTAGCTAAACTCTAAAGGCTTCAGAAGACCTCTAAAGTTAATTCTCTGCTCTGTTACCTGAAATAATATTGCTAAGAACACGCTTTAATAACAAGTTAGGAAGTCTGAGTACACCTTCAAAGTTAAATAATTTCAGATATAACAAACAGTAGTTTTATGATGTATCGTCACTGACATGAGCTAACCTTACATTCTTTCTATTGACCAGGAGGGGGCGACTCTCAACACAAAAAGACGTCTGGTTGCATAGAAATGTTTAGGAAGATGGCCGTAAGACCCCTTGATCTATGACCCTCAGTAAACTGTTTCCAGATGAGTCTAGTATTTCAGTCGTTAGTTTCAAGTGATACTGGATGGAAGATCAACTTGTAGAGTATAGTCCTAATGCACTAGTAGAAGTAGAAAGTAGCAAGTAGAAAAGGATGATGAAGCCGGGTATTTTTTACTGAGTTGTTGACAAGTCATTTAGTGCACAATGGCCCTCAATTGCACAATCATGCCCCCTCATACATTTGTGATGTCTAGTTAGAAAACCTGATCGATATTGTATACATAGTATATACATACATGGGTATACATAGTATACAATATTGATCAGGTTTGTTTCACGTATTCTGTATTTCAGTTTTTCCATCCACTACATGTTGGACATATTCCATCTATGACATGTTTGCTTATTTAATTAAAGGTAAATCTTCAGAAAAATATGTTCCTACAATATTTTAAAATTTAACTGTTTACAGACAGATTCACCAGATAACCTTTACCAAGTAGCTGGCTATCATTTAGACTTAGGTGAAAAAAAATAATAATCTGGCCCTAAACTGTTGTAACTTAATCTATCTTAATCTAGACATAGACTTTGCCAAGCATTGATTAAACCTGAGCCTCATGGAAAAAAATGTTTGGTCTAAGACTAAGCTGCAAAAATGAGCTTTAAGACATGAATAACTTGGCTTTTTGTGTCTTATTATATCTTTGTGTTCATTTATTTACCTGATGTGACTCTGGCATTGTGATAACCACAGGTAATCCTCCTCTGAATTCCCATCAGGCTCCATGTGTCGCACACTCACAGGGTCGTATGGTGGTGGGACTAACCCTGTCATCGTAGAGATGGTGGTGGTGTGACTGGCTGGGGTCATAGATGTTGCAGAGGTGGAGGAGGAGACAAGAGGTCTTTCTGGAACTGTACAATGCAAGAAAATAAATCAGTTAATTCTGATCAGTTAATAATGATGTTAATTATATACATCAAGTAATTTATTATCTGATTTGTCACATTGTATTGGGTATATCAAATTTATTCTGAATATGAAACCTCTGATGAAACATCCACCTATTATAAAAAGAAATAAGAGTGTTTAACTCAAAGGATCCATTTCAGGTGTGAACACAAAGTTCAAATGTACAAGGGAACGCATACATAACAATATCATAATATTTGAATTGTTTAAATGTATTTCACTGCACAGGTCTGAGTCAATGGCAGCCACAATCCTGATGGCATACTTGTCTATTTTTCTTTATGCACGTTCTCTCCTCCTCCTACTTTTCACACTGACTCAACCACAGCCCACACAAGCAAACATCCACTTCAAATGCAAAACAAGCAAGGTACATGGAGCATATATCAGTTGTCTAATAACTGGATATCTAGCATACCATCATCAGTCGGGTTGAAGCCACAGAGCAGGCAGATGGATGTCACCCAGCGGTTCATGTCCTCCTCAGACTCGGCCACCAAGTACCAGATCCTCTCCTCTGTCCTGAGGTCAAAAACAAAGCTGCTCTCTAGCTCCTTTTTTGTGAAAGAAAGGCCAGCATCCACCTGAGGGAGAGGCAGAAATGGATCAGGCTTGTTACTATCAAAGAGCTTAGCAGCCCTTTGGATTTATTACATATAAGTATTTACATAGTTAAGTATGTATGTGCATAATATGCACACATTGGTATTCAGTTGGCATTGACAAACAAAAAGAATCCAAAAGACAAAACAATTATGAGATGTGATCATAGAGTTCCCCAGTGTCTGTCAAAAAGTAAAAAATCACACCTAATTTAAATTTGGACTACCTTTCCCTATGGGCCGTCTCTTTGTGTAGTGATGGAGGAGTCCCAACCACATGCTATGTTTGAGTTGCATCTTAGAAGACACTCAGGCATGCTCATTTGTGATTTCAAACTTCCCCATGGACTGTCAAAGAAAGTATCACAGTCCATGTCAAACTAATTCGACCTCTATGCTAATGATCACTGGCCCAAGAGCAATTTTTAATGAAAGTGTCCCTAAAGTCCAGACCTGAATTGATTGGTGCAATCAATTCAGGTCTGGACTTTAGGTACACTTTCAACTATGCTATGTTTCTGACAATCCCAAGGTTGTGCGCCAAGAATTCGTCCCCCATGGACAGACTATCAAAGTACAACTTTATTGCAATGTCCCGATGTGTCAAAGGAAGGTCCTTCTTCAGAAACCTTAAATAAAACACATTTTATGCTGCACACATGACATGCTCGGCCATGCCAACACACGCTTCAGTCATCATGAAATCTACACATGCTCTGCCATTTTTTTTTTTACTATTACCAAACCAATGTCAGCGTTGCTACATTCACAGTGTGTAAGCGATTCAGTGTAATCTAATAATCAGTAGTTCTGTGATACGAGTGTTGCATAACTGCTAAATGAAAGACACTTGGAAAGAAGATCAGTCAAAGTTGAAATAAGAGTTTTTTCCTCTTTTCTTATGAACAAAATTCGGGAACTGATTTCATTACCAACATCTGTGCTACCACCCTCTCTCTTTATTATACAAATAAGGTCATATTTACAAAAAGATTAAAAAAATAATGTTTAAGAACATAAATCCAACATTAGGTCAGATAATTATATGTCCGTCTGATTACCTGTTCGCACAGATTCAGGTTGATGCTCCTGATTGGCCGGCGGGAGTGCGGGTTCTTGTAGTATTGCAGAACGTCGGGCTCTCCGCTCAGTCGACCACTTCGCAGCACAAACCAGCGCCTCTTCCAGGCCTGGAGAGAGTAAAAGAGTTATTACTAAAAAAAAATCCTGTCAGAACAAGATGCCAGCGCTCAATCCCTGTGTGTCAACTGCTGAGCTCTTTTTGAGACTTTTACTTTGGACTTTGAACTTCCTGAGTGGGTTATTGATTATATGAGGTTTTTATTTTTTGCTGTCCTTCTTCCCCTACACAAACTCTTTAAACGTAATACTGTTGTCTTCTTCCATGTCCTAAGTTTTACACTTCAGTGAATTTGAATGTTAACTAAACATCACACACACGCCCACGTCCACTGAACTGCTAAATGTTTGACACTTGTCTCCAGTTGTTTGGCATCAGGTATTGGGCATTACAGGATCGACAGGAAGACATCTCAGTCTTCAGACATGACTCACAACCAGTTTGTTTTTGTGGCATTAGCGTGTAGGCAGAGCGTCAAAGAGAAGTCAGGATTTTTTTTAAGGTGTGAAGCAGAGCATAAATAAGGATTTCAATTTCATAACAGCACGTGGACACGTGCATGAACAGGTTTTCAGTTTAAAGAAACCTGAGATTTCTCTCACGAAGGGTGAACAAATACCATTTAAAACACAGGAACACGTTTTATGCTTCTGTTTACGAGGCTGAACACAGTATGTGTGCGTTTGTGTTTCCTGAATTTGTGTTCGAGTGTTGGTCCGACAAGCTAACTCCATCCTTTTTGATCCTCGTGAACTTTTGCTCAACAAAATAAAATGGACTCCTCGGGCCTGAGCCTCAGAGGGCAAGTTTGTGTGCTTGTCTGATCAAAGTGCACAGTAATGAAAGGCAAAGCACATTTCACCCTTTTCTTTTTTTCCTTCAAACCCAGACAGGAAAAGGAAATAGCTGAACAGGAAATGCCGGTGGGAGATGGCAGTATGAGCATGTGTTTATTCACTGTCTCCCTCAATCTGTTTGATGATCTGCTGGGTGCTGGCGAGATAAAAGCAGCAGCGCAGAAGCTAGTATGAAAATACTTTTTGATTCTTTCTAATTAAAGTAACAGGAACAAGCTGCAGCGGATTGAATCACTCGCCAGCATGGTCTGCAAAATCCTTTCAAGTGCCTGGTAACGTAGGCTCATGATGGAGCACCCGGATTAAGAAACACACTAGTTTTAAAGGGATAAAAAGGTAGTCAAATTTTAATGTTGTTATTAATGCACTAAGTACTTCTTTTATAACCCGGCACGCACGCCCAATCCAGGTCAACAATTCAAGAAAACATTTGCATGTCAAAGTTAGGACTTGATTTCATCTGCTGATTTATTGGGTTTCTTTAGGTTTTTAATTTAAAATAATTAATATATTAACAGAAGCAAGCAGCATGGGCTAACCTTAAATATGCATTCTTGTCAATGATCAGGAGGGGGCATCTCTTGTTGCAAGAAGACTTTTGGTGGTATAGAAATCTTTAGGAAAATACTGTGATTTATGATCCTTAATAAACCCTCGATCACTAGTTTCATGTGATTCTGAAAAAAAAAAAGATGTTCGGCTCGTAAATTATGGTCATCGTTGGCCTTGAATTTTATAGTCAGGTGCTTTGATGCACTCGTGCAGACTTGTTAGAAACCCATTTATTTTTTTTAAGTACAGTGTATGGTTTTTTAGACTTTTTTATTTAAAACAATATCTTAATTAGAAGAAAAAACTCACTTCAGTATAAACAGATCTTATTGTCTTATTCATGATTTTTTTCAGTGACCACAAACGTGTGTTGGGTTGTTTTGTTTTATTTTAAAGATATAACTCTCAATAATCAGATACCAAACTATCAAAAATACTACTCTGATTCCAGTGTGTGAAATACTGTTTTCTTTTTTTATTTTGCGTTGGTTTTTTTCACAGTCTCCTGACATCACAGAGATGAATACAAGTTTTACTTTGGCACTATTGCCTTGATTCATTGACAATTCGATGTCCGATTCGATGTTTTTTATTCTTGTACGCTTTTAGAGTAGGTTTCCATGGTTCCAAGCTCAAAACAATCCCTATTTATCCTTTTATCTTTAAGCCAACTTTGATTGGCTTAAATAAAGGCTGCCGATCAGAATCAAAAAGTTTGAATGGCAGTGGGTGGGACTTCTTTGCGCACAGTCCCAGCTGTGTGACTAAGATGACCATATTGGGGATGCATGCTACTATACAACGCCAACAGTAGGAAAAATAATGTTGGGCTAAGATCGTCATCTTAGTGGCTGGTCTGATGGAAAAGATCCAATTTTAAGCACAGTGGCAACCGATTATACATGTCCTCACATATTTTCTTTATTTGGAATATACTTATACTATACTATCATCACCAAGACAGTGGTCAGAACAGTTTAGACACACTAGGAAACAATTACTGTTATTCTTTGTGCCAATTTTTGGCTACATTTAAAACTCCAAGTGTAACCTCTATGGACAACAATTATTCTGAAACATTTATAGCATTACCTTTGATCTGTTGTTTGTTGCCTATGTCCAGTTTGCACTGTGCATTTCCTCTCTATCACCCACAGCGCCCATGCAGCGGCCTTATATCCACCTAAAGTAATAAAGATAACCTCTTTTCCTTTAACAGTTTTTCTCCTCCTCTCTCTTCATTTGGTTCCTTTCTTTGACCTTTGACCTCAGCAGGAAAAGGGCACAATGGATCTAAAATAACACTTCCTCCATCCTGTCTCCAAGCCAAAAATTAACACCTGAGCTGAATAACAATATTCCTGCTGTTCAGTTCCTCATCTTCTCATCTGTAATCCCTAATCTTCTCATCCCATTTAGTGCTGAGCTCTCATAACTGCAGACATGTGACTTTACAACACTTTCAGTTTGTTTGCAGTCGCTTGCAGACAGTTTCATTTCTGAAAAACTGAAAAAACCCCTTCTAAGTAAATTACTCTAAAACACTTTATTGCAACTTAAACAAAAATTAGATGAATAACATTTTGAACATGGCTGTAAATGAATATGGCTAAGAAGCTAGGCTCCTCAGTTTCCTTCATTCAACAGATTTTAGAGACTTTAAATTGAATAAAATTAGTGTAATTTTTTTTTAAAAATCTACCTAGCTTGGTGTCATTTGCCCAATTTTGGAGATGTGTGCTTTCTTTTAAATATAATAGAACTAAATTACATGTAAATACATCAGCAGCAGCACTTCTTACCACAAATCATGACCCAGTTCCTCAAAAATATATTTTACAAAACTTCTAGCGAGCAGTTTCATGTAGGAACTGTTTTCTTTCTACTGATCTGCTCCTTTTAACTGTATGACTGTGCAGAAGGAAATGTTCATCCACCAGCTAACAGAGGTCCTGGCTTATGATCCATGTAACAGGATGTAAACACTGGTGGCCCCGCTTTCACGCCCTGTCCCTTTCTAAGATGCAGTGTTAGTTAGTTTCAAGCTGCTTTTGATTGGCAGATTTAGACAAATTGTTTCTGAAAGTATTTGAATTAGATTTTGGGGGTAAACAGTTCCTTTTAAGATATGATTGAATAAGATTATTTTGTGTTATGGAAGTGAAACAGTAGGTGCCAGGATGGATCAATGACTTTGACCAATAGCAACTTTAATCTGTTAGTTGTTCAGAATTTCTTCAGTTGCTTTTTGGAGCACCACGCTGGGAAGAAGTTAACGCTTAGATTGCAAAGGAAAGATAAAAGTTGATCATTGTTGGTCATTTTCCTGTTTACGTTTGCTTTCTAATCCACATAAATATGCCTAAACTGTGTTTCAGTGTGGTCTTTTCTTTGCTTCTTCTTTTATTATCGGTGCTTGTCAGCCATATCATTCCCAGATCTCAATATTACTAGCAGAACCAACAAGCAGAAAAGAAAGAAACTAGAATTGCCCTGGAGAGCATGTCCTCAGCCAAGGTCAACGCCCCATCTCACAGCTGTAAACACAGTTATTCAGATCTGCTTCCAAATAAAATAGTTCCTCCTTTGCCCATGCTCAGCCTAACGTTTCATGCACTGAACAAATGTTAGGTGTAGGATCCAAGTTAGCGTGAAACACCTTTGCTGTATTCCATTCAAGTCATAGGTTAGAAATTTTTCAACTTGAAAAACTGAAATCACGAATAACTCTATGGCTCTCGAGGTGAACAGTAAATGACCAACATGGCTGACTGAAACGTATCTTGTAGCATCCTGCTACGCACTAATTGGATGCAACCGCATAATGGAGTGGAATAAATGTCAAACATAAGAGCCATTCGCACCAGCAATCTAGACAGATCATTGTATCCCATTATTCTATCGAGTGCCATAAATGCTACATATTTTACAGGCCGTGGCTAAGTAACGTTCAACTCTGCGGGTGCTGTTGAGTGGCGTTTGAGCATCTGTGGTGCTGGGATGCATAAAATCGGAGCTCTTCATTGAAACCTTTTCAAGGTTAGGTTTTGAACTTGTCTGTAGAGTACCATTGCTCTGATGGAGACCAGGACTTTTGGAGGTATCCCAACTGTGATATATATCCAGCAGAGGACCTTTGCAGAGCCAACTCTTTCTTCAACTGTGTTTGACCTTCTGAGTGTGTGTGTGTGTGTGTGTGTGTGTGTGTGTGTAAAACATGTGCTATTGTACTCAAGGTTTCAAATTCTACATCATCATTATCCCTGGTTTGCTTCCAGAGAGAGAGAGAGAGAGAGACAAAGTGTGTGTGTGTGTGTGTTTTCAAATCTTCTAAATCTTCAGGGAGGCCCCCATCTTCCAACCAGGCATAGCTGAGTGTGATTAGTTTATTACGTAACACACACACAGCTTTCAACAGAGCAGGGATTGTGTCACGAAGTACACTCCATGAACTTGATCATGGAGTGATATGATACATGTGTTCATATGATACATGAACACACACACACACACACACACACACACGCACGCACACACACACACACACACACACACACAACTGTCTGCTTCTGCCATTATATGGGAGTGTGTGTGTGTCTAAGAGTGAGTGTGTTGATATTAGAGACACAGCTGGCCATGCAGCGTGTCTATGCACACATTTCATTGTATATACCATCATGACTGAATATACACACAGACTCAACAATGGTCTCTCTGTTTGGAGCAACTTTCTTCTTCTTGCCGCCTCTCTGCTTCTCCGTCCGTTGTCTTCTTTTCCCTTTTCCTCCAAGTCTCCTTCTTTGATTCCAGTGGATTTGCACGACCTCCTTCATTTCCAACCAAGCGGTAAGAAAGCGCAACTCCAGCGCTCCACTTTCTTTGAAATCTGATTGTTCCCTCCTAAAAAACGCTCCCTGCTGCGATGTGTCTACTGATGTCAGCTAAGAAGAATTAAATTGAAGTCTGCCTAATTAATGCTGGAACAGTTTCTCTGTGCTTTTCGCCGGCCTTTTAGTGATGCTTAGTTTCAGCTATTTCATCAGAGAGCTCGTGTTCTCACATAAAAGGTTGCTGGTTCAAATCTGGAAATTGTTCAGCTTTCCCTGAGCAGGGCAGCAAAACAGATTCTGGTATTGAAGACAGCTTCTCTTCCTATCACTTTTTCTTCTGACTTATTTTTTTATCCTTTACTTTCCACACACACACACACACATAAAGACAGAGAGAGAGAGGGAGTGGGGGCAGGAAGAAAGGAAAGCATGTGATAATAGAAGAGGAAGAGACAGCACAAGAATGAAAGAGAAACACACAGAGAGGTACACCAAATATTTCGTTTAGAAATGGAAAGAAGACAATATCAAGGGAAAATATGGAAAGGAGAGATGAGATTAGCTCAACTCACTGGTAAGGCATGCCAAATATGTGGCGCGTGCATGTGATCCCAGCAGCCTAAGCTGCTTCTTTACTGGAACAAAGCAGCCAGTGGTGCCACTGGACACACCAACATGCATGAATTCATGAGCCCATCCTTCCACTTACTCTACATAGTGAAGGAGAATACAGGGAGAAACGTCTCTGCTGTTTATTCCGGGCACAGAGCCAGGCTGTCAGGTTTGGGATTTGAAAAATGCTAAAAACATTTTTGTGGCTTACATGTAACTGGAAACAGTTGTTCCTTTTGACAGCAGCTAGAACTGTTCACTTTGTTCATTTTACATGTTTATCAGATCACAAGTTACACTGTAGCAGTGTTGTAGCTCATCTTTCAGTTGGCTCTCCTTCTAATGACAAGTTGTATAACAAGGACTAATATATCAGCTAAAGATCAGCCTTGTTTACTGAGTTTGATCTGGCTTTAAATAAAATTCATTAATACCAGTGGCTGATATTTATGTGTTACAAAGATCATGGGATGAAGGCTTTACATTTTTGGGTAAGATGTGTGCATTTGACATAAATTCATGAAAAAAGAACTCACAAATAAATGTATTAACAATATAATACAAATACAAGACAGCTACAGATGTCACCTTAAGGATACTGACTGCTGTGCTAGCTGTAATTAAATGTCTGCTTGTTGACTGAAATAAACAAACAGCTAGCTTGCAAGCTAATATACTAACCGTAGTAAAAACATTTTAGCTGTACTAAAGATATAGCATATAATCGAGCTGTTTTTCTTTTTCTCTACATTTAGCTTGTGTATTAGCTGTGTTCTGAATGGGGTTAAATAAATAATGTGTGAGTTCACATTGTTTAGAAATAATAATGTATCCATTTGTTTATTTTCTTAACTGCAAATCCAGTTCACGGTTATGGTGGTGATGGAGCCTGTCTCAGCTGTCATAATCTACAGGGTGGGGTAAACCATGGACAGTTTGCAGAATTACAAATACTATGCTCTGTATTTTATAATGTTGTAAAGTCAAGCAGAATTACAGTGTTGCTCCCTGTCTAGTTGACAGCTGTGTTAGGATGGATGTTTTTTTATTGTTTTATAATCAGGAGTGTGTAACTGTAGGAAATGACTCGCTGTGTAAACACTGATGAAATTGAGACAACTTAATTAAACGCTACAGAGACAAACCTCCATGAATACTTCTGTAGTTGTACTCCTGATACTTCATATACTCACACTGGACATCACAAAGAATTATACATCTCCGAACATATGCACAGTTTTTTGTATGTTTCATTTTTTCAAAATGTTTTAAATTAAAATAAAATACTCACATAGCGCCTCAGCTTTTTCTCCGGGGGTGACTTTCTCAGCCACCCTTCACACACCACGTCCCCTGCTCCACTCATCCCGATGCCAACAAAAATGGCTCCAACAGGCTTCTTTAATTATCAATTAACCAATCAGATGGACCTCAGTTGATCTGGACTCCGATAATGTGTCAAAGCAGGCAACCATTCGGTTGATCACCATGAATTTCCAAAAGTCAAGTACATTTAACCAATCGAATATCACATGGGTTAATCAAACCTTTCACTAAGTCTCCTGTTTTGTTAAAATGATCAGTTCCAACCAGACGTGAGATCAGCTGATTTGGCTTTAAATGGGTAAACAAGGCATCCAAGCTTCACACCAGTCTGAGGTCCAGTCAGTCAATCTGTACATGTGCAGGTCAGGCTTCCACTTGTCAATCAGACTTTAAATAAGTTAAGGTTTCCAGTCTCTTTTTGGGTAAAATCCTGCTGTAATAAACCAGTTGAGCAGTTTCTATCCACACATGGAGGCGCTTCTGTTCACCCGTCGACGTCTGAGTCACACCTCCTTTGGAGAAGGCTTCAACTTCCCAGCAGTCACTCTTCCCTCCCTCCTTTCTCTCCCTCTCTCGCTTTTTGTGGTTGTGCGATAACTGAACACAATGCCTCAGCTCGGACATTCCTGCTCCCCTCTCCACCCACTTTTCCCTCCTCCTCCTCCTCCTCACTCCTCCCATTCTCCTCCTGCTCCGTGTAACAGGAAACTCCCCCTGTGGATAAGCATGCAGCTTTTTTGGGAAAATGTGCAAGGGAAAAGAAAGATGTCTACTTTAAAATAAAGTGAACATGGCATGAACATAAGCTGAATAAATTAGATTTCTAAATGTAATAAGCATGAGTATGGGTCTACTGTAACAAACTAGACCTTTGATATTAACAAAAGGAAAAATGTGGTTAACAAAACAAGAAAAACAATGGATTCCTCCAACAACATCCATTTGTTTCTTTTACATTTCTACTTAAAAAAGATGCATACGTTCAGTAACAGCTCAACAGCTTTAAAGCTATTATGAACAACGCTATGCTCTATTGATGATTTTATCTTCATCCAGGTATGAGAAATCTTGTGTGAAAGAACAACTGAAAGTTGTTTAAGGTTTAGGCTTAACCCTGAGTTGACCAGTTTCCAGACGTCCATGTGCACTTGAAATTAAAGACTTCTTTAATGTATATTTTAATAGTAAAAGGGAAGCTATAGCACCCCCCAGTGCTGAAAGACTCAAGCCACCTAAAGAGTAGATGAAGTCCACTTTCTTCACTTTCTTCTCTTGTGAAACTGTCAAATGTAAGATTGTGTTATCAGTACTAAACTAATAATAAATCAAATGTATTGGTCGGTAAAATGACAATATTAATTCCTATTCTCCACTCCAAGCCTTAAACACAACAATCAGATTTAACCTCTTAATAACTTAAGCTTAATGAACTTCTTTCTATAGTTCAGTTTACTTGGCTTGGCTGTTTCTTCTACTATAACTTGTATTTTTATTTTTTTTAATTCTTAAGTTATTTCTTTTTTTGTTTTTATAATTGAACTGTTTTCAAAACAAAACTTACATATAAGTTAATTTATTATTATTATATTTTACTTGTTTATTTATTCCTTTTTTATATTGCAGTTGAAGTACATGTATTTCTGTTAACAGCATTTGCTTGACATAAAAAACAAACAAACAAAATTAACATGGAAGCTTTATATTTAAAAAAAAAAAAACTAACACAGATAATTGCTTTGGGCTGGAAATTGTTTCATTTATATATACCAGTTTTTCTTTCTACATATTGCGCATTAGAGAACTGATTTATCTTACACTTGGTATGTTTGAGTCAGTTTTCCTTGGAAAATGAGAGAGTGATGAGGAAACCTGCTGACAGTAATATGATGTCTTCTTTAATGGGAAAAAAATATGCTACCCTGCCTACATAATTTCCTTAGGGATTAATAAAGTATTAAATCCTGCAAAACAAATATGACTACTACTACTTATTATTATCTCTTACAGTGGGTGAGAGGTGGAACTCCCTACATGAGGTCATCATGGTGGGAATTACTACACGTTTGATGTGGCAGACTTGAACCTCAGCTGTCTTTTTATGACGAAACCCCAAATGGGATTTGTATCTCCAGCTGTAATTAAACCAGGGACCTTTCACTTGCTAAGCAAATGTGTACACCACTACAGCTCAGTAGTGTACTAGAGCAGCTGAAAGTTGATTCTTAAGTTATTACTCCTTTACTAAATATAGTGTTATTTTCTTATCGTATCATTTTTCTTTAAAACTGGCAATTGTCCCCAAAACACCCAAAAAAACTCAGGTTTTATGAAATGTACTTCTGTTTTATGTAACTAGGTGGTAAAATTAGAACTTGCTTTACTTTTGTCAAAAAAAATGATGCCTTGTTAGACGTATAAGCTATAACTCAAACGACGTTAAT
>VOQK01001426.1:0-15310 GCA_015052645.1 Benitochromis conjunctus
CACGAAAACCGCTCGTGCAAACACCAAACTCCCTGTGCAGACAGCAAAGTTAAAGGCGGCGCTCTATGGTTGGCTCAGTCTGCTGTCCGTGAGACCCGTTATTGTGAAATCCCTGCGCTCTTCCCCTTGTTCAGCGCCGTTACACAGAGGAAATCCTCCTCAGCATCAAAATAAGTCCCCATACCCCACCCCCCCGAAAGCTGAATATAGCTCTGCTATATTAATATTCATTTATTAAAAATCTCTTAACTTAGAAAGTTCCTTAAAAAATATTTTCACATATCCTGTTTTGTTACTGTAGTGTTTTTAGCACATACACCATAGCGCACGAAGGGAAAATGGCAAATATGGCAACACAGACTAAAGTTTTTAATATATATAATATATACTGGGAGTCGTTTCCACCTGAAACTTCGTTTGATACTGAAAAATCAGTTGCACAGACACAGCATGTTTCCTTCATGTGAAAGAGAAATCACATTTTTATTCAATATCATTCACATCCACACTTTATAGTCCACAGAGACCTGCCCCCAGCTAATACTGTTCCGTACATTCATTTAGACCAGGTTTTGCAGATCAGGTGAACTTTGTTTCATCTGCCTGTTGCTGACCGTAGTACAGGGAGATGTCCAAGAGCAGGTCAGTGTTCCTTTGGTTACCCTATTTAATGATTATCCAAGTCTGAGGTGCGTCAACACTTGATTAGTAGAGGGGTGGAAGAAATATAAGAAAAAAGGGGCCGATATTTTGGCTTTGTTAAGGCATGATTGTCCTTTCTTCCTTTAATTCATGACCAAATACGAATATAAAGCACTTTACTGGAATATATGTTTACAGTACGAATGAGCACTACTGTTCACAATGACAACAATCATGATTAGGAATTTGACAAATACCTTTTTTAAAAACATGTTTATTTTTCTTCTGCCTTTTCTTTTGTGCAGAACCGGCCTAAAGCGAAGTCTTTCCATTCTGTTCTTACGTCTGCGTTACATCAGAGGCACATTAACACGATCTGGGGCCTTTGTTAGACCAAAAAAAGGGCCTAGCTTTAAATCAGACATAAACACATCAATGTGATGCAAAAAAAGCAAATGTGGGAAGAGTTGCAGTATAACAAGTAAAAACGAAACAAAACAGGCCTTTGGGAGAATACTTTAAATTAAAATACCATTCTCATTGAGAAACTTTGCAGATAATACAGCTTGCACTTCACTAAGCAGAAACTGTTATGATTCTGCTTGCTCATTCGTCTCATTACTGAGAGGTGCTGCGTGGCTTAGTTGTGAAGGCTACTTTGACATTTGCTTCTGCACCCGCTTCTGTCCCTCAGTTATGTACTGTAAATCACAAGCATTCATTAACATAGCCACCATACACTGTGCGCTCAAATATCTCACCACTAAATCTTAATTTATGGCTGAGAAAGTTCATGTCATGAGACGATATGACGCTTCCTGCAGAGATCCGGATGTAACGGATGCATTTTGAGACAAGAACACTGTGTGGGTAATGGGTTTTTTTTTTATAACAGTCTCTGTGTTCTCTCCAGAAAAGCACACAGTGGGTACAGTTTGTGTGTCTGGTAGACAGCAGTAAATATAGAATTCATCCATCTGATGTGTACGTTTCACTTAATCTGGTTGGTTTCCTTGGCAATAGAGGTTGGGCCCGGGCTGTTGGATGAACTGGCACGAGATGCAATACCTTTCCAACCAAACAGAGCTTCCTGTTGGACAAAGAAAGTAAGGTTACGTTTTAGCTTGTTGTTAGAAGAGTTGTGTCACACAGATATAAAAGTGCCAGTGTGTATTGTTGCATATGTTATCTAATTGTTGTGTTACTGCTACATCAATAAACTCCAAATGACCTGCACAGTCCCCAGAGAGAGGGTCCAGCCACCAGGGGAGTCTCCCCCCTGGGACCTTACAGCTGTGGGGGTTAAAACGCCAGAACTGGTGGCCTGAGCTGAACCTTGAGGCGCAGGAGCTTCTGAAGCTGGTGCCAAAGCCGGGGGGGTTTGTGTGACAGAAGCGGGGAACGTCGGTGTGTTCTGAGCTGGTGCCGTAACCGTTTCCTCTTCAATCGGTGTTTCTTGTGAGCCGCCCAGAACAGACGAAGAGTTTGAAAGTGGTGGAACCGACCCAGAGATGAAACTGGGTGCTGGGCTGCACTCCCCTGAGGTGCTGGGGGGAGTGTGAGTATGCTTCTTCCTGCGGAGTGTGTCAATCCAGCTGGAGCTATGTCTGGAGGCAAAGGATGCCAGGGCCAGAGACGAGAGCCTCATATTTTTCCCTGATGTGATTAGCTCTCCAAAGCCTTCCTGATGGGCAAAGGCATAGCCGGATCTCCTTGAACCACCGCGGGCGCCCAGACGGCCCTCTGACACACTGCCAGTGCCACGCCAAGCACTTCCAGTGTTACGACCTGGCGGCTTTCGTCTCTTCTGCCGCACCAGCTGAGTGTAGCGAACCTGAAGAAGGATGAGACAGGAAATGGGACATCGTTTCAGCTTGTAGGGACATGCCTAGTCCACCATAGCCACACAAATAAGATCATCAAGAAAACCAAAAAATCCCTCCAAAACAAAAGAAAAACTCAAACTAATATTTATGCCATTTGATAACAAAAGAAAAACTGAAACTTTCAGTGAAACTTTCAGTGAAACTTTCAGTTTTAGGACTTCTAAACATCACATTTTTTCAAATTTGTATGCTTCCTGCCTTATTTTTAGTCATTGTAGGCACTGCATCTATCACACTGTGCACTCCAGCAGTTCATCAAACTCTTTCTGCCACTTTTAAACTCATATTGTAGGTCATCGAAACCCAGAACATTTTGCACTTAACTCAAAATTAACCCCATCATGAAAATCAGTAATAGTGACTGTTGAGAAACTACATGCAAATCAAAGCAGGAACTTCTTCACAACATCTTGACATCGGCTTCGGTTGGATGCACGGCTAAGCTCAAGACACACAGCGTCGGACAAAGCCACACACTTATATTAGACAAATTTACTGAAAGCAAGTCATAATCAGGAAACCGATTAGTTCAATATTTGCAGGGTATTAAAGTGCACGGTGACAGTGAGCAATAAGTCCTGACCACCCCACACAAAGACACACAAAGATAAAATGTTTTTACACATGCAGTTAATCATTGCACAGAGTTCAAACTGACGTACTAGGAAGGCTGTAAAGCATGTTGCAAGGAAGAAGATGGAGACATCAGTGTTAGAAACACTGTGTTTTTGTGTGTTTTCTCACCGTGTCTGAGAGCTGAGGTTTGAGGTCCAGCTTGAGGAAGCGGAACGCCAAAACTGGAACTATGCATATTGCTGTTGCCAGTGCAATCGTTAACCACACGACTGGCTGCAATAATGTGCTCTGGGCACTACCTGCACTTACAAACAGACAAAGAACAGACAAGTGTGTTTCAGACGTGTCTCGCTTTCCACTGTGTACACATGATTATTAAACATCTCCAACGGTAATGGTGCAATGAAGTGATGTCAGATTGTACGAAATCAATCAATTCTTCATCCAGTTCTTCTTGAATTCTTGATTCTTGTTAGACTCATTTTAAGCTGTAATCTAACTTTAAATTAGTACCTAAACTTATTTGTGTTTAGTTTTTAGACTCTCAAAAGAGAGTTTCAAGTATGTAAATTATTGATGAAAGCAAATCTGTGTTGGCAGAATGATACTGGCTAAAAAAAAATTACAGTATTTGTTTGTGGCTGGGAAAAAGAGAGCAGGGACGAACCTACAAAGTGGAACTGATTAGGAAAGATCCTGAAGAGGGTCTGACTGTGCAGAGCAAACATGATGATGAAATAGGAGCCCAGAGAGCCCCACACAAACACATGGTTGAACACTGTCCAGAAGCCGGTATCCAGAACAATCTACAAACACAGACATGCAATAAAACCAAAAACAATAAAACCCCAAAAATCAGCAGATGCACACAGTTAACATGCCACTCCTGAACAATCAATTGTTATACAACACTGAGCTTGCCACTTCCCTGCATTTCTTTATATTTTGCTAGTAAAAAGGGAAACAGGTGCAGCGGTTTATTGAAATATGTGCAAGTATACATGGAAATACAGCATATAAGCATTAATACACAATTCTGATGAGTTTGCAAATTAATATTTAGTATGACCATCTTTAATCTTCAGCTCAGCCTGAACTCTCTTAGACAAGCTCAATTGTAATTTCTTTAAGCAGTCTTCAGGAATATTTCTCCGGGCTTCTTTAAAGGCATTCAAAGCTCTTCTTTGGATGTTGACTTCCTTTTGTTCTGTTCTCTGTCAACATGATCCCACACTGCTCTGATAATGTTGAGGTCTGGGCTCTGGGGAGGCCAGTCCATGACTCATAGTGTTGAACTGTGTTTTTCTATCCAGGTGTACTTTTACTGCATTTGCAGTGTGTTTGGGATCACTGTCATGCTGAAAAATGAAGCTGTTGCCAATCAGATGCTTTCCCGATGGTATTGCATGGTGGGTCAAAATCTGATGGCACTTTTCTGTGTTTCATCAATTTTGACATGTATACCAGCACCACTGGCTGAAATGCTGCCATAAACCATTACGGAGTCTCCGCCATGTTTTATAGATGACTCACTGTTCCACGTACGTATTGATGCCGATTTGAAACCAAAATTTCACATTTGGATTCATCATTCCATAAAGCCTGTTGCCACTGATTATTTCAGTTCAGTTCATGTGTATTTTGGCATACTTCAGCCTTCTCTCCTGGTCTTTCTTCCTTAAGAAGAGAGTGAACAGTAGATGGATCAACTGCAGTGCGAGATGCATCTCTATTTCTTTAGGACGTTATTTTCAAAACAAAAGAAAAAAAAAAGATTCTTCTCTGAAATTAATTAGGTACAAAGACTAGATGAGACGAAACTGAGAATGTAATTTAAAGAAAAACTTTGGAAGACCTTTAGAAGCCTGGAGAACTATCGATTATGACCAGAAATGACAGAAAGTCTGACTCCTTGGAAGTAAAATATAAAGAAAGGAGGGGTGGCTCAACACTTTTGCACAGCACTCTGTGAGGCAGTCACCTGCTGTGTGAAAATCTCAAAGGACTCTACATTTCCTCACCTGTACACTGACCACAATAACCAGGGCTGTTGCTGTGGTGACTGCAAAGGTCTGGTAGTCAGCGAGGGGCACTCCGTTGCTCTGAGTGGCATTGGACAGGACGGCATAAGGGACAAAAAACAGCACCACTGATGTGTAAATTCCCTGGGCAATGCAGATGAAGAACTCTCTCTTGTTGAAGAGGAGGTTGAGCTGCCCAGGCTCATACAACTTTGGATACTCCAAACTTCTGTGATCAGGAACATCCTGCATTCATAGAGGAAGTGAGAGGCTGCATTTACTAAAATAACATTATATAGAAACTACAGCCAAAACTTGTGGCTTGGTGTTCTGAGCAAAATGCTAACATCAGCATGTGAAAATAGTTCCATATTTCATGCTAATCATGAGTACTGTCACCTCAGTTAAAAGGATGTGGTGTTGAACTTGATGATTGTCTGGGACCTTTTTGTGTCTGTGCTGGTTTTCTCCCACAATGTGTCCAGTATTTTTAGCCAGTGACCAACGTGATGGACTCTGGCTAAAACAATATCTTTTATATATTTTTTTTAATTCACTGTTTTTATGTCTGAGACAGATTTCAAATGCGAAAGAATTTTATTTTCTGACTCATGAAGCTTCATGGACTTTTATAAAAACACATACATGTAAAATAAAATCTTATGAGCACAATACAAAGAAATAAATGTGAAAAACCTGGTCAAATATCCCCATGGCCAGCACAGGGAGGGAGGTGTAGACAATGTTGAAGAGTGTGATGAAGTACTGATCATATACGGTCTACGAAAACACACACACACAGAGTTATAATCATGACTGTGACTCTTTATACTATGCTTTTATCATAACCTCTACTTTCTGACCTGAGCAGAAAAACCGCAGAAGAAGCCAAACCAGAAGTGCACCATGGTGAAGGCAAAGTTCTTGTAGAAGAAGTAGCAGAGGAAACGGCACATACGCAGGTAGGACCAGCGGCCGTGGACCAGCAGGAGGCGCTGTAGAAAGCGGAACTGGGAAAAGGAGTAGTCACTGGCTAGTACAGCCTGGATGCCCTCCTGACCTGAGATACCAACTCCAATATGAGCACCTGGAAGCGTGCAGATGAGACAGGCAGATTCAAGAGGTTTTTTTTTTAAATATATAGACAGCGCTGGTAAAAAGGATCCGACCGCTTCCTGATTTCATATTTTTTATACATATTTGTCACACTTACACGTTTCAGATGATCAAAGACATTTTACTTTCACTAGACCACTCTAAATCTTTCATTTTGTTTTTTTTCCTGAGCCATTCAGAGGTGGACTTCCTGTGTGTTAACTGTCCTGCTGCATAACCCAAGTGAGCTTGAGCTTCTTTAGTAGAGAGCAGAATTCACTCTTCCATGAATTATGGCGAGTCGTCCTGAAGCAGCAAATCAACCCCAGATCACAGTACACAGTATGATTGTTGGTATGATGTCCTTTTTATGAAATGTCAGTTTTATGCCAAAGGCACTCAAACCTTTAAAAAGGTTCAAGTTTTGTCTCGTCAGTCCACAGAATATTTTCCCAAAAGAGATCATCAAGATGTTTTTGATAAATGAGAGACCAAGCCTTGTTGTTCTTTTTGGTCAGCAGTGGTTTTTGCCTTTAAACTCTCCCATTGATGCCATTTTTGTTGAGTCCCTTTCTTATTGTAGAATCGTGAACTCCGATCGTAACTGGGGCAGATGATGCCTGCAGTTCTTTATATGTTGTTCTGGATTCTTTTAGGACCTCCTGGACGAGGATGGTTAATAACAAGTAGAGGCTAATTACTTTTTCATGTAGAGTCAGCTAGGTTTGGATAACTTTTTCCCCTTAATAAACGAAACTGTCATTTAAAAACTGCATTTTGCATTTACTCAGATTATCTTTGTCTAATATTCAAATTTCTTTGATCATCTGAAACATGATGAGTGTGACAAATATGCAAAAAAGTAAGAAACCAGGATGGGGGCAAACACTTATTCGCCCCAATGTAGACGCTTAAAATAATCATGGTAAAAGTTTCACACTGTTTTCTTCTCAGATGTGTATGATGTCTGTGAGAGGGGAAAACCAAAATGGTCATCCAAAGCACCCACACGCCTACTGCTCAAACCGTCTGTTTATGAAGGGCAGACAGTCAGATTAAAAAGCCTGAGATAAAACAACTGTTGCATAAAGAACCAGTACATGACAATAAATAAGTAGGATTATTATAAACTGTGAATAATATAAAACCACTTGCAGAGTCCAAGAGTAAAGAAATAGAGTGGGGGGACACATGGACATAATAGGTTACCTTTAGGCTCTGCTGTCTGTATTTTACACAATCTAATAAGTGAATACGGTGGCAAAAGCTAACTCTGGCTAATAAAACTTTATCATGTTCTAATGGAGAAGCTTTCTTCTAGGTTATGAGCCACAGTTAATGCCATGTTGAATAACTTAACAACTTTTGCATGCTCATTACCCTCCCGTCGCAAAGTCTAATGCCGCATAACATTATGTGGAGGATGAAAGCGGTAGCCAGAAAATGTTTTCACAACTTGGGAACCCAAGGTTCCCACAGACTTCCCGCAAACTTCCCACTAACTGCTGGTAACTGATTGAGAAACCAGTATAACCATCAATAAAACCATAATTCTCAATTTAACTGGGGTATGTGTTCCCTTTTCAATAGCTGGACAAAAAGAGCACAGAGGAGGGAAAAACATGATTGTTTCGATATTTTTAAATTAGAAATTACAGGAAGTGAATCAATCCTTCTCCTCACTGCTGCACTGATTGCATTTCTGTTTTGCACTTGCATGCAGATATGTAGACATGATGTACATCCACAGACAAACACACACAGGCTGATGCACTTACAACACACTGATTACAAGACATGCAGAGAAACAGAGCACTGAGGTATTAATAGTTTTCTCTCTTGGTTTGCCTTTAAGCTTCGAAATAAATATTATGAAGCAGTGATTGATGGTATAGTTCTGGCTTAGTAAAATGATTTGTACAGTGAACAGTTTAAACACAAGCCTCCATTCCATTAATTACAAATATGTTTTCTTCTAAACATCTTTTCAAAGCTTAATAGGACATATTTGGTGTTCTGGGATTTTAGGAGTGACACTAAAATAAAAGATTTTAGTGTCACTTCTGTGGATTTGTTTTGTTTGTTAGCGTCACATCCATCTATAAGACGTAAATAAGGCCAAAAAGAACACGCAACAAACCTAAGTTCCTGACAACCAAACCTTTACCTCAGGAGGACCTCCTGCAACACAGATTTCCACACAGCCAACATCACTACTACGTGCAGATAAACAACTTCTACCGCCACACTTCTGCTTAGGATTTCCATTGCTTAAAAGTAGACAAGCCACCCAAATGGCTAAACCCAACTTCTCTCTTCTTTTCTGAAAAAGATATTTCAGTTACACTTTTGCACAACTCACTTTTGATCATGCTGATGTCATTAGCACCATCTCCTATAGCCAGCGTGACGGCCTTCTTGTGCTTCTTGATGAGCTCCACCACCTGAGCTTTTTGCAGCGGCGTGACTCTGCAGCAGATGACCGCTTTGCACGCGCACGCCGTCGACACAAACTCTGCCTCCATGTCCGCTTCGAGAGCGTGGGCCTGCCACAAGACGACAGAGTGAAATTTCAGTTCCAGTGGTAAAAGCAGTCAAAGTTGCAGCTTTGGAGAAAAGTACTTAATGAGGAAAAATTGTTTTTATGCAACTATGCTTAAATTTCCATGACAGATAGCATGCAGGAGTGTTATACATACCAGACTGTGACCGTTGATTACGAGGGCAAACTCCCCTGAAATGTTGTCCATTAAGTTAGAGAGGGGCAGAGGAGGAGAAGGGGGAGAGCCATGCAGCTGCTTCCCCGCTCCTCCTCCTCCTCCGCCTGCCGCATCACCTCCTTCTTGTCCTTCTTTGAATCCATTTCCATTGAAACATGCCTCGCCCCATCCCTGCATTCCTTCCTCTTTAACTCCATCTCTGGTACGTGACAGCTCAATCATCCTTTCCCTCGCCCTCCTAGAGAGGAAGACAAGCAAAGCCCACATCAACAGGGCCCATCTGCACCACATGATTACATGACAACATGATTATGCATAGCAAAAAAAAATGGACATCTGAGTGTGGGATAAAGAATATAGACTAACAAAAGCAAACTAATGAGGAGAAAGGGGGATAGTTGGAAAAGTAACGTGGATGTCAAGAAGGTCAGTGATAATGGCAGGTTTTATCCTGAGCCTGATATTCCAATATAGGCTCTTTATAACTTGAATAATTGCACTTTCTAAGTGAATTTGACCATTGCACAAAGAACATCAAAATACCAGTTTAAAGTTTTTGTGTCTTTGAAAGATAATTTTATATTTTGGCTGTTTGAATGTAGATTAGTAGATTCTTTTTTTTGTTTTCTGCACTCATTGACAGTTTGATTTCAGTGAAACTCTCAAAGTGTCTTCTTTGCACCATTATATAGCACCATTATCCAAAATCCAGTTTCTTTTTTCCCCCCAAAACACTGCATTTACTCACTTTATATAAAAAATGACTGACTTCATAGTTAAGGGGTATTTTGCAATGCTGCTCATATTTAACCTTGCGACTTCTCAGCAATAATCAGTGATGACCGGAACTCTAACCCTTTGCTATCAGTACATGTCATTTTTAATTCATTCCTGAAGTCTGGGAAAAATCTCTTTAAATTATTTCTTTTTTCTTTTATCTAAAACAAAGGTTAGGGTCAGGGTCATGAATGAGTCCTCACAGGGTAAGCTGGCTGATTTGACTAGAAATAAGTGAAGAAGCTCTGGTCACTCTCCAGTGATTCTCACAGAGTAGTTGGAACATTTTGCTACCACACCTACCTACTTCAATCATGCATACATTTCTTAGTTTCTGCCCACCCATCATCTGGAGTTTGGCATTTAAAGTCCCAGTCTTAATCCCACAGTGTACAGTCTAGTACAGTGTGCACATAACCAGACTGACCTGAGTTCTTGCCGTACGCTCTGGACGGTGTGGCCACTGATGATGAAAACCTCAGTCATATCATCTGTCAGCATCTTGCAGGAGTAGCCTATGTTTACTGCCGTTTCTGTGTGAAGGAATGGGAGAGGATCTAACAAATACAAGTGCTGCTTCAGTTAAAAGCTATTAGCTAATTTACTGCTCATCATCTTGGCTACGTCCATTTGTTTTTCATTCACTGCACTCATTCCTACAGTCTGCTGTCCTTTGGTGATGACAGAATGCATGCTAAACTTCAAGAAATAAATGTCTCTAGTGCTAGCCCAGTACATAGGATCAGACTGCAATAGCAAGAGTGGTGTAGCAGTCGTGTATGTTTACATGAATGACAATACACCCACACAGTCAAGGTGCAACAAGGTGCAGTGATGCTTAAAGTTTTCAGTTTCAACAACCTCCTCATCACAGGGATGATGCACTATAATTTGTTTACATTTTGTAGATTCTTTTGCGTTTTAAACTGTTCTCTAAACTGTTTAAACACATTTAAACTTTTTAAACATGGACACTAAGTTCTGAAAACTGGTGCAAAAGTGCGTGCACCTCACCCTGCTTATCTCCAGTAAGAACCCAGATTTTAATGTTTGCCAGAGAGAGGATGGCGATGGTCTCTGGAACGCCTTCCTGCAGCTTGTCCTCTATGGCAGTGGCACCCAGAAGCTAGACACACAGGCCGAGAGTGAGAAACACAAACAAATAAAGTCCAAATTTAAGGAAATATAAGACGGGTGAAATGCAGTTTGTTTGTTGACACTATGAGTAGAAAATGAAAACTCAAAACCATCTCTGTTCTGCAAATATAGAAAGTAAAAGAAAGGAATTTCCCTTGAACTGCTTAAGTTTCAGTGATCCCAACAAGTTCCCCTTGCTCATTGCAACATTTTTACTTTATGTGACCTTTTTGCATGAGGGACAAATGAGCCTCTCCCACACACGCGCACACACGCACGCACACATTAAGCTTGCAATAAAGAAGACACATTATCTTGATACAGATTCATACATTATCTGAAAATAAACTCACTGACCATCATATTTTGCTCTATTTCCTCATAAGCTGCTGCCAGTCTATCCTCCCTGCAGTCTGTGGCCTTATCAGCAAAGTGGTGACTCTCTGACCAGGACTCCCATTCGTCCTCTGACAGGTCCCTGTAGGCCAGAGCCAGGGTCCGCAACCCATCTGCTGCATACTCCTTGCACCAAAAATATACACATAAACATGAACAAAAACAAAAGTATACAGCAGGGACATTAAGAATCACATGACTAAGCATTAAGTAGTCTTGTTTGATGATTTTTAACCTATGCTTAAGCTAAGAAGTGTCTCATGCCATGATAAAGTTGACTGTCTCATCAGGAGAAGGTAAATAAAAATGAAATGCTGTTAAAAGTTGTTTTAAAGTGTGGAGACTCTAGATGGCAGTGCAGCTCAAGCACTCTGTCCAAGAGTTGACTTACATTGAGATGGTCTGAAGTAATACTCATCACTCCCTGGTTACAAGGGTGGAGTCTTTCCAACAGAACAGTGTCAGCTCCTTTACAGTAGAGACGAATCCTGCCCTCTGGGTTACGTACTGAAAATAAAAAAGAGAGTAATGAAGAAAAAACAATAATCTCAGGGATCCAGACAATTTTTTCATCACCTTCACAATAATGAAAGAACTCTTTGACAAAGGCCACCGGTTGTCTTTATAATTATGGGTGTATGTGTGTGTCCTCAGAGCCTGGCAGCAGAGGCAAAAGTAATTTATGACCAGAGGTCATATTTACAGCACATTCATCCATCCATCCAGTTCAGGTTCATTGGGTTTGGGCCGGAGCATATTTCTTCAGCTGCCATTAGTATAAAGGTGAGATACACCCTCGACAGGTCACCAGGTTATTACAGGGCTACCACAGAGAGACAGACAACCATACACATTCACGGGCAGTTCAGAATAACCAATTAACCTAACATGCATGTATTTGGACTGTGGGAGGAAGCCAGAGTACCACACTTCACATAGAAAGACCAAAAAAAAACCCCAAAACAAAGGTTAAAACCCAGAACCTTTATGCAACAACGTGGCAACAAAGATAAAGATTGCACCACAATGCCATCCTGTACAACAGCACTGAGTTTCTGCTATGGCAAGCTGTTAAATGATTGTCTTGTGACATTGCACAGATATATGTGGACCTGAAAGGTCAAATTCACTGCAACTTGGGAAAACACAGCAAATAGAAAAATGCTGCAAAAGCACACAATACACAATGGAAGTATAAAAAAAAAACAAATCTCACAAAACAACACAATAATGTGACGGAAGTAACAGAAACCAACATATGTGGAGGATTGCACTGAGACACACTTCAAAGAAGTCGATGAGTCATAGGTGTTGCTCTTGTGTTTGCATTTTTTTTTTTTTAACATTTCCATTGTGTTTTGTGTGCTTTTGTGGCATTTTTCTATTTACTGGTGTTTTCTTAAGTTGCTGTGTATTTGACCTCTTGGGGCCACCACACACAGGTCATCCAGCAAAAGTAAAAGTGGTTATTTCTCAAGTCAACACTGCTGAGTGCATTTTTACCTTCTTTCTGAATTTTTAAATGTAAACAAAAAATATTGAGATTATTATCTTTTTTCTTTTTGTAGCGAAATAAGAAGAAAAAGCAGTGATCGCTACACACCTATAACAGACATTCGCTTGCGTATGTTGTTGAAGTCAAGTATGGCGAGCAGCGAGTAGGTGACGGTTCGTCCCATTTCCGTGGTGGTTATCGTCCCAGGTGTTCGGGAGCGAAACACAAAGCCAAAGTTTCGAGCCGCCGTCACTAAAGCGCCCTCGTCTGGAGACTGAGCCTTATAAACCAGCTCTCCTGTGCAGGCAGGTAAAACAGTGATTAAATGTTATACGATAACGAATGAGCAGATGTTGAGTTTTGAGGTCATTATTTGCTGTTTTGCAGTGGCTTCTCTGTTTTTTAAGCTCACCCTCACTTTTCTCCTCGCTCATAACCGTGTGACAGAGGGAGAGCAGGCGGAAAAACTCATGCGTGCACGAGTCTCCCACTTTCACTGATTCCAGCAGCTTGTCATCATAGAAACAGAAGTCTGGGTCCGCCAGCGGGTTAAAGGGAGTGAAGTCCAGCCTCTGAAGACAAATGAGTGATAAGTAAAATCACAGGTGCTAACAGACATCCATGTGATCTATGATTTATCAAAAATATACTGATACGCACCTTTGGCTGAGTTTCCAATGGGTCTGTTACTTCACCTGACAAAAACATCAGCACCACATGTATGAGCTCTGATATACACGTATATACGGTCTTTGCTTCATGCACATTTTTTGTGTGCGTCCTTACCGTAACTCTGTCCATTGATGGAGCACTTATTGAACGTCATGATGTTCTGAGTGAGCGTTCCAGTCTTGTCACTGAAGATGTATTCGACCTAGGATCATTTTAGGTATAAATAACTACTCAAAGCAAAGCACGATGGATGGATTCGCAGAGCACAGAGTGAGTCTGGACACCTACTTGTCCCAGTTCCTCATTCAGAGTGGTGGTCCTGGCCTCAGCGGCTGTGTTACATTGCGAGCAGAACATCTGTCGGTCCCAGTTAATGAAGTAGCTGTGACCGAGCCTGATCACCTCTACACTGAAGCAGGTGAGGAAGGGGAGAGGTTACAAACTCAGAACAGTTCACAGTTTAAAATAAATGTAAGCAAGTAAATAAAAAAATATTTACAGCACAGCTTTAAAGATAAATGTCAAGTTAAAAGCAAGTTTTAAAAGATGAGTTTCACAATACAATACAAAGATGCGTCATAATAGTACAGGTCAGAATGGACTATAATCAATTTACAGTCTCAATTCTAGAGTTTTTACAAAATTCAGCATTGTTTCTTTTGAAAAACATAGACTTTTTTTTAGACTTCGTGCATTTTTTTCTACCTTGTTCACAAATTCTTTCTGATTAATGCTGTAATCTGTTTTGACTTTTTTTTATGCCTATATAACTTTAACTTTCTCTATACAAATGTCTAAAGTTTGCTTCTCTGGCCAAATACATTCAGTCCAGTTCACTGAGTTACTTACTACCAAGGACCTGATCTCTTTGCATAAACAGTAAAATTGTGTGCATGTAAAAGCAGAAAAGCACGTAGTGATTTTTTAAATCACATTTATACAGCTGTGAGTATGCATGTTCCTCTTTTGTAAATCTCAGTCATTATGAAATTTACGCATGTGCAGGACTCTCATTTCCACTTCTCTGACTGGATATAGACACCTTTTATTTCAATACTTGCATGCCTATTTGCACCTGAAGTTGTCTGGAAAACAAAACACCACAGAGGAGGAATGAGGAGAACTAGACAAAAGAAATATGAGTTTTGTTTGCCTCACTTCGGGAGACACAAACAGAAGAAAAACTCTCTTAAATGAAAAATAATTGGGGCCACTGCACCACCAGGCACCAGCTTTTTATAGCACTAATATTACCAATGAATGACTAAGAGATGACTAAGAGGACTGATAAAACTAAGTACACGATAAATTTTCAATGATGTTTGCAAATGGCAAACACTATCTCCAACTGCTGCTTTATATTAATCTCTGTCTAAACTAATTGTTATCTCTACTTCTGAGTATTGTGGTTGACTTTCTATGTAAAGCTGGGAACACGCATGGTCACAAGTCCACTACTATGCAAAATTGTTGTGTAACCCATCATTTCTTGATATTTTGAAGTACAGCAATCTATAGACACACAGATTGAAAGATATAAGGCAGAAGAAAGTTTATAAAATTATAACCAGCTTTAAAGTCAGTATTTGGTATAAGCACCTTTATTCTCTAACACAGCCTGAACTCTGTGAGGCAGCTTTCTTATAATGTCTTTAGTCTTCAGGATTAGTTCTTCAGGATTCTTGAAGGACATTCAAAGCTTATCTTTGGATGTTGGCTGCCTGTTGTTCTGTTCTCTGACAAGATGATCCCACACTGCTTCAATCATGTTGAGGTCTGAGCTCTGGGGAGACCAATTTATGACTGATAGTGTTTTTGTGTGTGTGTGTGTCTGTGTGGGTTTTTTTTTTTTAAATCCAGGTGTGCTGTTACTACTTTGGTAGTGTGTTTGGG